>MLYV02001136.1:0-44509 GCA_001913855.2 Hermanssonia centrifuga
GAGTCTATTAACTGGACTATAATCTGCTATTACGACACATTGTATATGATCTATAGGTATCTATATATACCTCATGCTTACTCGTATATCAGTCACTATTACTGGCTTTTAATATGGCGCCTATAATGCGCTATTGCGACTTCATTTATGTCGGGATATGCTTTCTAAACAGCCCTGCGTGTATTTACGCATATATCACATTTCTTTTGGTAAGTCTAGATCTTGAAAGGTCTATTATAAAGCTCTGTATACTGGCACTATCTACGTTAAGGTACCACGGTTTACCTCAGGCTTTTCAGACACGAATCGGCTAACCAGCATCTCATTATGTGTGATTAGTTTGTTATATAACGGGCTCTAGTTATGTATGTTTACATCTCATATCTGAATCTACTAAGCGCTGCTGTAGTTGACCTTTGCACGCAGTGAATGGTTAACAACAGTGTTAGGCGCCTGAACTACCACGTGGGGGGCGCATTCCAGCGCCAATCTGTTGGGGCCGCCGGGCGAGACGAACTCGAACATCGGTCTTGCCACTTGCATCTCTCAATTGTACTCTCACCTTACCCTCATATCACCTACTACTCTTCCAATATACTTCAGAAATCACCCCTTGAGCGAGAAATATGTCTGCTATGATGCAGTTTGATGAGCATGTAGAGCATGTAGAAGGGGAAGACTCCCCGTCGACGCCTAGGTTCAGCAGACTCCTAACCTCTGTCCTGGGTTCCCCCTTCCTCACCACATCTGACTTACCTGCGGAAGCCATGTTAGCATTGAGAATGGACATTGACGAACTAGAAACCGTCGATGGTACATTCAACACCGTTCCGCGCGCGCAGACGATCACCCGACCGTCGTCGCCAACACCCAGCTTTTCCACAGATACCTACTCTTTCGTCAATTGGACGGAACATTCAGACATGTTTACCCCGCAGCATCGTCCCTCTGTCTCAGATGCTGCCCCAGCCTGTTCCTTCTTACCCGGTTCCATCAGACGTTCTACAACGTACTACACAGGCCCCGCTTCATCCCCATATAATACCCTTCGGTGCCCTCAGTCAGGGTCGCTTAAGCGGTCCAGGAGCTTCAGCCTCCTTCCCCGACTGTGGGATGTTCTTCGCGAGTCTTCCCCTGGCAAGAAAGGTAAACGCCGAATGGATTTGGCGAACGCTTACTGGGGTGACCTGGAGATTGATGGTTACATCGATTACACTAATCTCCCTCCTCTCGACGGCGAAGAAGGAGAACTCATTGATGACGAAGCCTGTTTTATTGACGTCAGGGCTGTAACAGGCCTCGGTGAGTCCCACGTTCCATTAATTCTGAGCTTTCATTGCTTCATGGCCGGTCGTAATGCACGCGACGAGTTTTAAGCGGCCGAAGGTTTCGCAATATTGATTGCATAGAAGCTTATTCCACATGATTTTCGGAAGCTTGTTCGTTTTATCTCGCTAACATATAGACTTTCCCAGACATCGTTGCGCAGATCCCGCATGAAGTTGCACTTCATCTATTTGCGTTCCTTGAACTTCCTGACATCCTATCGTGCTTATGTGTCTCAAAGTCAGTACGCTCGCTTTCATATGGCACACAGTGACCTAATCTCCTTCAAGGACATGGCATCAGCTTGCATCAGATAACTCAGTCTGGCGATCTCTCTTCGGTCGCAAACGTTCCACCGGTTGGGAAATTGATTTCCGTCGGTCAAATACATCTACCCTGACACCGGCTGCGCGATTTGCCTCTGCTCATCGGACCCCGAAGCCTCTCTCTCGCAGTATACCTGCGCCCTTGGAATTCGATTGGTATCAAATGTACAAGACACGTGCAGAACTGGACCGCAGGTGGAACGCCAAATCGTATCTATGCAACGGGTCTGAAGATAAGGAAAATGCAAACATATGGGAACCGCGTGCAAGAAGACTGAGCGGACATACAGACAGGTATGCAACTGCATGTCTTCATTTCGCTTTTCCAGATGCCCTAAATGATTCTTGCAGCGTGTATTGTTTGGAGTTTGACTCCTCGCGGATCATCACAGGTTCTAGAGACCGGACAATCAAAGTGTGGAGCGTCAAGACAGGACGTTGCCTTGCGACTATTACTGGACACCGGGGCAGTGTTCTCTGCCTTAAGTTCGATCAAGACTTCGACCTCGATGAAGCCAATTCTCTGACGGAAGATGGTCTGCAAGGTTGGCGCAAGGGTTTTATGGTCAGTGGTTCTAGTGACACCTCAGTTTGCGTATGGGATCTATATGCACACCCGTCTGAGGGCGAAGACGGCGAAGAAATGGCTATAATGGCTGAGATGCGCGGTGTCTTGAGGGGACATACTGGCGGCGTATTGGACCTGAGAATCAGCGCTAAGTGGATTATCAGCTGGTAAATCTCTTCTGATTGGCTATCCATCAATTTCTGACACATGTTACACCTTTTGTATGGACAGCTCGAAGGATACTCTGATCCGCGTATGGAATCGCTCGACACTTGCACTACATTGCACTCTGAAAGGTCATGAAGGCCCTGTCAACGCCGTAGGGTTACAGGGGAACCGTGTCGTCAGTGCTAGTGGCGATGGTAATATGATACTCTGGGACATCACCAAAGGGGAGCGTCTTCGCACCTTCGAGGGTCACGATCGTGGTCTCGCCTGCATTGATTTCAAGGTTCGGTTTGACCACTGTCTGATGCGTTATGTCTGAAAGCTAATGCTTGCCACAGGATGATTATATCGTATCCGGCTCCAATGACTGTAAGATCAAGGTCTGGTGCGCTTCCACGGGTGAATGCCTCCGTACCCTTCTAGGTCATGACATGTTGGTTCGAGCATTGTCCTTCGATCCTCGGAGCGGACGTCTCGTCAGCGGAAGCTATGACCGAACCGTCAAGGTTTGGGATATGCACACTGGAAAGATGATACGCGAGTTCAAGACATGTCATGCTAGTCATATCTTCGACGTCAAATTTGATTGCAACCGTATAGTGAGGTAAGCTTTCGCATTCTACATCCATGAGGACTGAGATGAACGACATGGTCTTCCGTTTCACTCAGTACATCTCACGATCAGAAGATCGTTGTTTTGCACTTCGCGGACGGTCTCGACACATCTCTATTCGCTTGAAAGCACGCCTCTAGGATAGTATTCCATATCTCTTTCACTCATACATTCAGGATACCCATCAGCATAGTTCCTTCTTTGACCCCTGTAACCATATGACGGACTCCTCTTTCCTTTTCTAAAACGGACCATTTATTAGCCTATATTCTGGTTTCCTTCGACTCGATCCCTCCTTTATACGAACATCTTGGGCGACCCTCCTCATGAGTTAATTTGTAACACATATAAATAATGTCCTCTGTATCTCTATCGTAGTGTCAACGTTGCAATTCCTCTGATTATATGCCTAAGTATTATCGCAGGAGAAACCTGACCTGAGCGCGCCTGCGGAAGAGTATGTGTGACATCAACCGCGCCACGTGCGCCACGTGGCCAAATATAGATCTCCGGCGATCACAGTCGCCTGGATCTCGGTTAGATTAGATTTAAGGAGCCTGAGCACACTTTAGGGCTTCACTCTCTTGAACTTGCACAGTGACTCACTCTCGACTCAAACCATGAAATATTTCTCTACCAGGGGAGGAAGTGAATTGCTCTCATTTGAAGAGGTGATTATTGCGTGTCTGCCTTGTTGATATTCTCTGATAATCATCCCGCGTCGCAGACAGTTCTGACAGGCCTTGCTCCGGACGGCGGACTTTATATCCCTGAGAGCATCCCGCATCTTCCAGAGGGCTGGCAAACAGCATGGGCGCACCACTCTTTTGTCGACCTCTCCGTCGAGATTCTCTCGCTATACATATCCTCGAGCGAGATCTCACGAAAGGAGCTTCGTGCGTTGGTTGAGAAATCATACGGTACCTTCCGCCATCCAGACGTCGCACCTATCAAGAAGCTGAACGACAAGACGTACATTCTGGAATTATTCCATGGCCCAACGTTTGCATTCAAGGACGTCGCTCTGCAGTTACTCGGAAACCTTTTTGAGTTCTTCCTCTCGCGGCGGAATGCAAAGAAGGCCGCTGGAGAAAAGCAGGAGCAGCTCACTGTGGTGGGTGCTACGAGCGGGGACACTGGAAGGTATGTTTCATATACCTGGATCATGTTCCTAATGCTTACCATTTCCGATAGTGCTGCAATCTATGGTCTGCGCACTAAGTCTAATATCTCCATCTTCATTCTCCATCCGAAAGGACGAGTGTCCCCTATACAAGAGGCTCAAATGACAACAGTTACGGATGCAAATGTGCATAACCTTGCTGTAAAGGGAACTTTTGATGACTGTCAGGTACGTACGCCAGCAGGATGTATTGCATGCTGCAGTCCGCTGAAATGATTCACAACTTAGGACATCGTGAAAGCGCTTTTTGCAGACAAAGCTTTCAACGCCAAGCACCACCTTGGCGCCGTAAATTCTATCAACTGGGCCCGCATCCTAGCACAGACAGTCTACTACTTCCTGTCATACTTCCATCTCGGCCGACACCTCTCATCTACCCTCAGTCCGGATGAACTGACGAATATCAAAATCCAGTACGTTGTACCCACAGGAAACTTTGGAGACATTCTGGCGGGTTATTTTGCCAAGCGGATGGGCCTACCCATGGTAAAGCTCGTCATAGCCACCAACTCAAACGACATCCTCGCCCGTTTCTGGAAGAGCGGAGCGTACGAAAAGACTGACACGTCCGCCGAGCCTGCTGAAGGTGCCACAGCTCCTGCCGAGGGTGCCTCCGACGGAAAGCAGGGCACCGCAGTCGGTGGTGTGAAGGAGACTCTCAGCCCTGCCATGGATATCCTAGTCTCGAGTAACTTCGAGAGGCTACTGTGGTACCTGGCTTACGAGGCACTTGCTGAATCTGATGCAGAGACCAGACCAGGCGCCTGTGAAACTTTGAATTCTTGGATGCAGAAGGTGAAGACTGATGGCAGAGTGGAGGTACCCACGAAAGTCGTCGAACTGGCTCGACGAGATTTCCTGGCGGAGCGAGTATCTGATGAGGAGGTATGAGTCTTGTCGTTGTTTATTTTGCACATCGAGTGCTGACTCCGGAGCAGACGTTGGACAGCATTCGCTCGTACTTCGGGGCGGAACCGTCTTATGTCGCCGATCCCCACACTGCAGTAGGCCTAGCCGCCGCCCGGCGAATTGCCCTTCAAAAGTGAGTCACCAATTGCTTGAGCACAACTCCTAACACTGATTTATTTACTCTTTACAGCAAACCGTCGACGGTGCAAATAGTTTTGTCCACCGCGCATCCAGCGAAATTCTCTGAAGCAGTCACTCGAGCTCTGCAAGGTTCTTCGCGCTTCAATTTTGAGAGGGACGTGTTGCCGAGGGAATTCAAGGGGCTGCTTGACAAGGAGAGGAGAGTTATTGACGTCGAAAGTCCTGACGTTGAACTGGTAAAGCAAGTTATAGAGGCATACGCGGAAGCCGCCGTTGCGCCATCACCGGAGGGGACGTTGAGTGTCTAGGAAATAGGCTTTGGCCAGAAAAGAAACGAAGTGCCTGTCAAGGATTTTGAAACCCGGTCGCGTGCCGTAGTCACCGAGATGTATGACCTTCATGTTTGCTCACATCAAATGCAGCGTTGAGTACTCTTTTTCACTGTCTTGGTTGTCATTGAGGCTGAATTCTCCCGGAAAAAATGTGCGCGTAAAGTGAATATACATAACGGAAAAACGAGCACTGCAAGACGCGGGAAACTATTCATTTTCCGGCCATGGGGAAAATGCACATGGAACCTTTTCTTAGATGGCAAAGTTTCCGATAAAAATGTATACAACAGCGGAATGGGGCAAGACGAATAGGACTTGAGATTATATACAACCTCACTGTAGATGTAAGATGTAAACTGAGTGGCTCACGGCGGCCTTTGATGAGCACCGACGATTCAAGTTCCGACACCCGCTATTCCTCACTTGCCAACTGACCGCGTTCATAAAGGGCTGTTCCTTATGCGTAAGTTACCATGGTATACCGCATAGCTCCAAACGGCGACGCAAAGCGCAGCCTGAGGGAGCGGCGAATGATTTTGAATGTCACAGTAGCGGAGGCATTCGGATGCCTGGGAGGTGAAATATGATGGCGAAAGTGATTTGTAATCAGGTCGTACCTTTATACGCCGCAGCCGAGGCAACGCAAGTTCGATCCCCCAGTAGCGACTATCATCTCCTCCTGCTGGACACTACCTGTAGTACTTCGAGTTGCCCTGAGCCTCACGTTACTTCAATGCTCAACGTTCATCATGCACCGAGTCTCTTGACTCCTGCTCCTGCTCCCGACTTGGTGATAGTATGCGGCCGGAGCTCATGTACCTATCCAACTCAGCTCTTTTGACTTAGTCGTTCACTGATGAGGTCAATACTCACGAGAGCAACATTACCCAACGCTAGCAATATACTGCCAGACAATAGGCCTGCCCACAGTGAAGTCCTCAAGCTATCTTTCGTCTCTGTCATTGTTAATTTTGATAACTTCCTCAGCACAGTTCTGGGGTTCCATGAATCTGATTATTATGACCATTGTTTGCGAAGTTCGTTTCGGGATGGCTTCTGGCCTCGTATCGCTAGGTGACCCCATTTACCCTTCCTATCATGAACTCTCCTGTTGGTCGCATCGAACGCTCAGATCCAGATCCCTAGTGGCCATAGTTACGAAACCAGTCCTCTGGTTCCCGGCTTTAAATTCATACTCTGTCATAGAATGAGTGGCAGTCATCCTGCACCTCCTCTACACCTGCCGGCGCTTGTATTGTGTTTCTCAACCTAGAGAATACTGCCCCCCGATGTCGAATACCAGCATTACTTATGACGATACCTCCGACCAAATCAAGTACACGGGACCTTGGTATCCTCTTCGACAGAACCCGCGCGCCTACAACCACACATATACAGGCGTGAATGAACACGCCTCATTTGCTTTTAGTTTCTTCGGTGAGTCCGAGTCGTTATCACAGTCTGCATACCCTGTGGGCTGTGTTAAGAAATCAATACAGGCTCTCAGGTATCCGTGTATGGTATCTTACGAAATGAGAACTACTCAGTCTCTGTCGCCACCTCGTCGGTCTATAGCATTGACAACAATGCAGTGTTCACTTATACCGGCTCCATGGGTAACACTTCTGTATCCGACGTACAGTTCTTCAACTCTAGTGGCCTCAACGAGAGCGAGCATTTGCTGGTGGTGAACGTCACAAGCGCTACTAATAGCTTTCCCTACTATGTGGATTATATCATAGTTTCCTTACCCTCGACAAATACCTCCGGCCCCTCAGGCTCACTGACAGCAACTTCAGTCCTGCCAGTGCCCTCCTCCAGGGAAAACGATGCGCATCCGGCCGCTTCGCACACTGTAGCTAATTCTATTGTTGGATCTGTGGCTGGCGGGATGTTACTTCTGTGCATCGTGTTTGGTAGCCTGTTTTTCTGGCGTCGTGCGCGGAAGAACTCCGGTTCTCCTCATGGTGCGTCTCCGATGCCTGTTGCTACTCGTCCACCTGCAATTTTACTCTTCATCTTGCTAACTTGACTTTCGTTCTAGATGACAGACGAGGAGGAATCAATGGAGCAACACCATTCATGTTACCCGGAGATCATTTCAGTTCATCTATGGCAACAAGTCCTCTAGAAATTTCTTCGCCTCTGTCTACGTTTGGCACTCCACATGTTGTCAGAAATCAGAGCAGAGTTGGCTTGCTGCGATCCTCGAACCCTTTTGCCAGTCCTCCCCTTGAGGACGCTGCAGAAGGATCCTCGGATCCTGCATGGAGCATAGCGGCATCAAGGGCGGCATCCATATCGGATGTATCTAACAGACGAACACCCCGGATGTCCTCTCCAAGACATAGCCACGCTAGCAGGAAAGGGTATTCTACAACTGGAAACGGCAGTACAGTAGCGTTGCTCTCATCGATATTGCCAGTCCAGACCCAAATCATTATCACTGCTCCTGATGGGACAGACTTTTGGGATGGGACAACGGATAGTGAAACTTTGCCCGAGGTTTCGACATTCCCGCCCGTCTATACTCGTACATAGAAAGGCGTTTTGCTCAAGTATGGAAAGATTCGTTATATGCCGGATAATCAATACGTTTCAGTTCCATACTAGTGCCGCATTTTGAGTTTATTTATTGACGCGGCCTGTACCAGTCATCTTTCGAACTCGAACAAGATCCCTTGGTCCCGTTATCATCCCACCGTCGCTACTCCTAGTTATATTCAATATATGAACCTCGTTCATCGTTTACTGAGAACTACGTTCGTGGTTCAACTGTTTGAATAACTTGAAAGCTCACGAGGCGCACGTGGGCCCGGGGATTAATGACGAGAGGGCACTTGCATCTCGCTAGGTTGGGGGAATTCGCACTCATTGCGGGTGATGGCTCTGGTAGCCTGAGGATGATGGGCTGGCGAGATTTAATATTTCGTCCTTGTCGACAACCATGCCCGTTCGCCAAAGGCTAATTCCCGAGAGATAGATTTTGGTTGACAACTACTTAAATATAACACATGCAACTGTAGTAAGCAAGAACGTGAGACTCAGACTTCTTCAACGACATGCCCGACAGACTGGGAAATTCAACACAGCGGATCATTCCAAGTACTGCCTCTAAAGTTTGAAGATCTTCAAATACACGAAACTATGGTGCTTGTATCATGTAGCCATTTTGTGCACATCCACGAGGTTTAACTTGGTAGCCTCGCACTACTTTTAAGATGCGTATCCAAACCATTTTGGCTTTCGAAATGAATGCTACCATTGCGACCATTACAATATTTTATGAAGTGCATATTAACAGCACCCGTAGGTCCCGTAATATTCAAGAACGATTGCAACAAGCCAACACCGTAAATCGTCCTCCAGAACCTCCCACATCACAGCTATCATCTGACGTCGCCGAACAGGTCCAATGTTGACCAGTCGTATCCACAGCGGCAATCGGCCTATTGAAAGATAGCTACATCAGAAAACCATACCGATTAGAAAAAAAGGTGAGAGTGGACGGACTGATTACTGCTGTTACAAGTAACAGAGGCCCCACCGCCGTAGCCCCCTTTACACATTTGGTTGGAATCTTGAGTCTCGACACTCTCAGAGATCAAACTACATCCGTTGGTCATGAGGAACCCGCCGTAGATGTTGAAGGTCTGGCTGGGCCCCGTAAACTAGTAGTACGATGTAGATCAGTAATTGGATGAAGCACGGGGTGTTCAAGAGGGCCCATACTTCCTCGTCCTGCATAACGCGTTTCAAATGGTAAGTCTTGAAGAAACACTACTTTCACACTGAAATTTACTGACAAACATTGTGCCCACAGCTAAGACAATTCCGCAGATGAGTAACCGAATACCCATGTTATATCCAAGACTTGTGCTCACCAATTTGACCTGACGAACAGACGGCCTGCACAGGCTGAGCGACACCAAATAAAATGGTAGCTGCGAAAACGGCGAGTTTGGTGGTAGTAGAAAACATGTTGTGATGCTAGGTGCAGAACCATAAAGCAAGAACAACTCGAACTTTATACGTTCCCTGAAGCCTTTCCCGGAAGATAGCTACCGAGTACATCGTAGCAGCGAACAGCAGCGTCCCGATAAATCAGGCGTTTTAGAGGCTGAAATCACCCTGTCCGGCCGCCGATGATGCGTACTTAAGGGCCAGATTGGCGGCCGCCGGTTGCAGTGCCTCTGCCTCTCTCTCCATGCGCGGTTCGCAGTGCCATGGAGCCCGGGGCGGGGCTACTACTATACTTCTTCAGTCCGAATTAAGTCGGAATGAGATAAAATCAAGGCGGGAAGTACTTAAGTGTGGAATGTATGGCGGACCTACTCGAACCGCACAGTAAACTTATGGCCTGCACGACAACCATTCATAAACAATCACTATATTCAGCGCGGAAACCGCACAGGTACTGACACACAGAAATACATCCCAAGAAAGTGAACGTTTGTACGAGGCGCGGGGAGTGAAGTCAAATTCTACTGGCACCTCTCCGGAGCTCTATGTCCCAGTCGTTTAGTAGCATTGCGAGTAGTCTGTGGATAGCGGCAAAGTTCAGTAAGCAAGGCGTAATACACATCTTTCAACGGCGGGAGTTACTCACAAGCGTTGATGACGTGGCAGGTGAAGCCAGTAGCGCAGGTGGTAGCACCGGTGTAGCCAGTTCCTCCACATTGACCCCACTCTGCGACGGTGCCGCCCACAGGGGCAGCTCCTCCACCTCCGGTAGTGGTGCCAGAGCCGGTGGCCGAGAAGGTGGAACCGAGGTCACCGAACTTGATGTTGGAGAAAGTGACAGATGCGCTTGCGCTTGCGGATTCGACGGTAGCGGGAACACCAGAAGTAGCAGAGCAGGTACCACGAGCAACACCGGGAGAGGTGGCGGCCTTGTCGGTGGGGTAGTCACTGTCGAGCCACATCATGCTTGCAGCGTGGTCATCCCAGATACTGAGAGCCAAGACCATGCCAGCTTCGAGGGCATCACCGACGGCGGCGATACCACCCTTGGTGGCGAAGTAGTCCTGGTCGCCGAACTCGGTCTTCTGCTGAGTGCAGAAGTCGTCGGTGATAGAATTGACTGGGTCAATGTTGGGGATGTTAGATACGGAATTCTGGATGACGTTGCCGTTCTGAACGTAGATGCGACGAATCTCGGAGAGAGCACCAGTACTGGTGTTGTCGGCAGTGATGAACTGGGTGACAACGGTGAACTTGGAGCTAGTGTCGACAGTCATGCCTTTGCCGAGGAAGGTCGTGTTACCCATACGGAAGGAGTTGAAATCGCATCCGTCTGCATCGCAGACACCGTCGTACCTATCATCACCCGCACCGCAGTCAGTGCCAGAGCAACGGGTCTGACCATCGACGGAGCAGGGGTGAGGGGTGAAGGCTGCGGCATCGTTGTTTGCCTCCCAGATATCCATCTCCGTGCAGCAAGTTCCGTATTGGCCAGTGCCCGCGTTAGGATCGCTGGAAGAACCGGCCCACCCGAGGACGTTAGCCTATAGATAAAAAGTACAGATTAAGTCAAAGTAAGAACTGAGTACGAAGAGAACTTTACCTCGCCGTTGATGAATTTGATGTCCTGAGGACACTGCGAGTCACAGTAACCAGTACCGAACTTGGCACCAGCCGCGTTGGTGGAGTACTTAGCCATGCCACCATCTGAGTCCATCTGAACAAGATAAAGGGCACCGTTAAGACCGCAGGGGAGGTTCGACATGTCGACGTCGAAGGCGAACTCCTGGTTCTTAAGGTTAAACATCTGGTAGGTAGACTCGTCTGACATGAGGTAGACACGCGATCCGACGTTGGAGCCCGTCACAAAGGCAAGAGTAAGGGAATCGCCAGAAGAGGTGATACCGTAAGTGGTACCGTAGTCCGCGCCGTCGAGAGCGCAGTTCTCGGCACAGGTGACGGGATCCGGGCAAATAGTCGCATCCCAGGTATTACCCGTGTAGCAGTTCGTGTAACCAGTGGTCGTGTGGACCCAGCGCCAGTTGGAGTCGAGTACGACTGTCGTAGACTGAGTTTCACAACCACCGCTTGTAGTACACTTCTGAGAAGTCAACTGAGGGTGGGTCTCAGGCGTCTGGGTGCCGGCTTGCTGGCCGTACACCATGGCGAGCAACGAGAAGGAGAGGAGAGCTGCGGTACGGAACATGTTGAAAAGCTTTTTGTGCTAGGTAATGAAGATGTTTCAGTTGGCCGTGAAAAGTTCGTTAATTTCGCTTGGAAACACACCTTTTGCGAATAGTACGAAGTAGTCGAGGGGTTTGAGCCTCGAGTTTCTGCAGAGATCTATGAAAAGGGTGAGATACGGTTACTATGCAGGTACTATGAGCGTACATTGAGCTGTGAGTGCCTTTTGAGAGAACAGCGGATATGAGTGAAGTGCTCTGCCTCTGCCACCATATGTCCAGTGGTCTTATATACCTAGCAGCGTCGGATCAAACAAACTGGAGGTAACTGTAAGATAGAAGAGCACTCACCCTCGTGAGTCGTGGCGGACAAACCAGAAGCATTTCTTGCGACACAAACCCGCCAATTTCGAAGACAAGACGGAAGAAAAATACAACGGAAGATACATGTTGAACAGCATACAGTTGATCCCGTGAAGGAAGCGGACAAATTACACGGTGAATTTGCGACCTTTGGCCGATAATTTGGTTAGGCCAATTCACGCAGGATGTGCATTTGATGCGACACAAACCTTCTGCATCGGTCCAAGTTATATGTCGGCGAAAGCTTCGATGTTTGGAGCAACGCAGACATACCTTCACGGTTAAAGCTCGGTCAGGATGATAGTCAGGGTCAAGTGTTGCATCGTTCGACGGCGTTGGTTGTGATTTTGGAGCATCGTCGTCAGGCGGTGCATGTTCGACTATGCGTGGTAGAAGGAATTCTTCCATATGGTACAATTTCGGATACGAGGCTTTGATGCACGTTGAGGGGAAATCTTGGAGGTAGCTTCTAGCAATCCTATTATTGCACGCTAGGGTTGAGCTATATTTACACTGTGAGGGCAGGGAATGCAGTGATACCAGGTTCTCCCGAATACAACCCAACAGGAAACTGAGCAGGTGAGTGATGGAGCTCCATTTGTATGGTCTCTCACTTTCCAATGGTGGTAATTAGGATGCGGCCATGCCCAGTGTACTCAGGCTAGAAGTGCCCAAGGACCCGGAGCGCCCATGATCCCGACGCTTGCCAAATCGGTAAAAGCGGGCAGCATGTTCGAACAACATCTGGTATGAGTGATGCTTGATAGTCACAGGGTAGGTGAAAAACATCCAAGACATATAGAACTGGTTGAGTATGCTGGTTGAGGTGGTTGTCAACGATAAAATGAATTTCTGGGCGCTCGGCAGGACGACGGCCAATTTTAGCTCTCTCGGCAGACATCGGCTCAGTAGCCTTCAGTAGCTCGCTGTGCCGGACAACGAGGGCCGTCAGTTGGGCCGTCTTGCTCCCATGACTGTCTCACAAGGTTTTCGTAGCCATGGATGGAATGTCCTCGAACACCCGGCGCATAGTCCGACTAGGAGGAGTCTCTGAAACCGTCATGTACTACTGACGATTCAAAGCACAGCAACAGGCAATACGACTCTAAACTTTGTGTCAAATGTGAGCGACTGTCAAATACATGTAGGAAGGTATGTTGCGTACTTCTATTTTGGTGGCAAATGAAAGTGCTCAAATCACGCATAAGAGCCTGGAGGGCCTTGATCGCGGACAGGTAATACGGTCTTCTTGTATCTGGCACATCCACAGGGCAGTGAGTTTGACGAAATCGCAAGTAGCACGTCTACACATTGTAGAGCAGGTCGATTATACGCACTGCTGCATGCAAATATGGCACATTCTATGTCTCAGGTTCCTAAAACTGTGGAGGATAGTTCAAGATAGTCCCACCGTTGTGTAAATCCGCAACCAGGCTCAATCGGATTCCCCTGCTAAGCAAAAAGCAAACTTGAGCCAACCGTTGGTCTGCAAGTACTGATCATTTCAGACCACCTCCGATTCGGACTCAGGATACTTCGATAATGCAATCGCGTTTATACTCAGTGAAAAGCAGGTTAAAGTCGAGATATAACAACACTTTCACCTCGTTAAATTCGCCGATGCAATGGAGCAAACGTAGGACAGCACGAAGATGGGGGTATACGTTTTAGACAAAACGAAAGCCTTGAATTTTGATGCTGGAATGAGCCAGAGGTCTGCAGTCGCTGGCAAGGCGCTGGCGTCTAAATTTGATTGCGATGTTCTCGGAATTTCCATATTCAGTACCTTCATCAATTTATCCCTATGTTAGGGTTTGTGCAACCTTATCCTGCGACGGCGACCTGCTCAGTCTTAGTGCTGGAGCCTATCTCAAAACTTATGTAGAGATTGTCTTACATATTTGCAAGTACATCTCGACTTCCGAGTATCCCAGGTCCTTACACTGTTTAAAGTCGTAGTATCAACATGAGTGGACGAAAACTGAACGTTCTCGAGCAAAAGATACATCAAACCGCTCTCGCCTCGGAGGATAAGGTACGTAAAGTGACACACCGACATCAATTGCTAAGTTTTGAACATGGAGGATGCGCGCACTACTTCCAGACTCTATCCCAGAAGGAACTGGACGCGCTTTCACCAGATGTATCCTCTCGCACATCAGCTCTCAATTTCTTGCTTGGTGCCGGATTACTGAAGGTATTGAAGAATGAAAAAGGAAAACTCTCATTTCGCGCTGTTGTAAAGCAAGAACTTGAAGTGTACGTCCTTTCCCTTTCCCTCGTCATTCCTTTTCTCAAAAACTCTTCGCGTTTTACGTCCTATCTTCCTTACGTTACTCTCACATAGGAAGAAGGACCTGTCGAACGAGGAGAGTTTAGTACTGAGTCACATTCAGGCATCCGGGGCAGAAGGTACGTTGCATGTCCTTCGTGTGTCCACACATCATCTGACTCATTTATGTCAACACCGCAGGCATCTGGACTAAACATATCAAAGTGAAGACTGAGCTGCATCAAACGGTCATCGATCGATGTTTGAAGTCCCTCACGCAAAAACAGCTTGTGAAAGCCGTGAAAGGTACCGTCCAGGTCTGCCATCGTCTGTCTACACGCCAATATATGCATTAATGAATATTTTCGTACAGCATCCAACGCGGAAGATGTACATGCTTTTCCATCTCGAGCCTTCTGTTGAGGTTACTGGTGGTCCTTGGTATACCGATAAAGAGCTGGATACAGAGTTTATCAAGCTACTTTCCGCAGCATGCCTCAAATTTATCCGTGACCGCGTGCGTATAGTACATTGAGCTTAGAGTGACAAATTTTCATATTTAATTTATCTCAGAGCTTCCCTAGAAGCAAAACGGGCGAAATGACGCAGCGTAAACTATACCCTATTTCAGCTGCACCCCCTTATCCAACATCAAGCCAAGTACAAAATTTCTTGAACAAAAGTCGTATCACGGAAACCCAGCTTACCGTTGAGCATGTTGAAATGCTCCTTAACGTGCTCGTCATTGATGGTGACGTGGAAAAGGTCAAGATCCATCTCGCATTTACGAAGAAACGCGACTGATATTGTCCTGTGTTATAGATTCCGGCTCTTGGGGCTGCACTGTGGGAATCAAGTCTTGGTGATGAAGAGGAGGCCAGTTCCAGTGAGGACGAGAAAGCAAAAAACAGGAAGCGCAAACGGTCGGGAGATGACGCCAAGCGGAAGAAGAAGCGACTGAAGAAGGAAGAGTCGGATGTTGAGTTGGAATCAGATGAAGACAGTAGTAAAAAAGCGAAAGCGAAGGCGAAGTCCAGGTCTAAGGCAAAAAAACGAAGAAAAGACGATAGTGAGAGCGAGTCTGACACCATGGATAGTGAAAGTGAAGAGGAGAGGAGGAGGCGGAAGAAGAGCAAGAAGCGGAAGGTGCACGATAGCGACAGCGAAGATAGCCGTTCCGACAGCGATTCCGACGGGGCCTCGAGGAAGAAGAAGCATTCAAAGTCCAAGTCCAAGAAAAGGGCTCCCTCTCCATCCTCCGATTCGTCTGATCCCGAACCGTCTAGAGGAACAAAATCACGTTCAAAGTCCAAGTCGAAACGCTCCTCTTCTCCTGCGATGGAGTATTCTTTCGACGACAGCAACACACTAGGTGGGGCACATGTCTATCGTGCAGTACATCCTGAACGGATGGCACACTTTGGCTTCAGTCAAGCACCTTGTGGACGCTGTCCGGTGTTTGAATTCTGCAAGGATGGGGGACCAGTGAACCCTAGTGACTGTGTTTATTATGACGACTGGTTAGGAATTGCAGAGGTCAAAGTTGAATGAATTGCACGCTTGTGCAATACTGTTTTACTACAGGGGCAGAGGTCATATATAATAGATGGGTATGGGCGTACATTATATCTAGCAGGTACAGAAACAAGGCGTTTTAAATGGAATATCGACAGATGAGCGAGCGGGTGTTGCAAAACATGCTTGGGACAATGATTGGTATATGCTATACGACAGTGGACAGCGACAGTGTGGCAGGAATAAGTTAATGTTCAAGATAAATATCGTGAAGGTCATGGCGATGTCATGCCAATGGTGGCAAGCATCACAGAACGCTGAATCCAGATTCAGTATGTACGACACACAGATATACGACTTAGGAACGCACGTCATCAATGCTTCGGCTACGATAGCGGTACACCCAAGCCTCCGAGCCCCGAGAGCTAGGAGTGCTGGTATCTGAATTCCGTCTCGATCTCTGCATCCTGGCAGATCTGGGACTTGGCTCGCTCAGACCGGCGCTATGCAGAGTAGTTGCCATCGATCGAGGTCTAATATCTATAGGCGCTCGAAGCTCCTCTGGACTGATTCCAAGCATCTCACATAGTTCGTACTGAGCTTGCGCCATTGCGCGGACGTCGGACGTCGGCGTGGAATCAGATGTCATGGCTATCGAGACAAAAAACGGATGTAAATTACTATCAAGTTTCTTTGAGAATAAGGAGTACACACGCACCAGAATTGTGGCCGGGTAAACCAGATGTTGATATACCCAAGGGAGCACGAGGAATACGAGGAACAGGAGGGATGTGTTCCGACGAGGATGACCATGCCGGAGACATAGATGCTCCCATACTACTTGCAACCGATGATCTTTGACTTCGCAAGCGACTAGGGGATCGCAACCCGGCCTTGGACACCCTCACGCTTGCCTTTCGAGCTATGATCACCCTACTGGACCTACGGCTACTTGCAGGTGTCGGAACACTGGTCCTGTCCAAAGTAGATGTGGAGAGCTTCTCGTTGAGATCGTCCACCTCCAGGGCAGCGTCGTGTGCATGTTTCCACGCTTCCTCTCTCTCCTCCTCCAGGGTGGCCACTCGTGTGTGTAACGCTTGGTTATCAGCAATGGTCTTGATGAATGAGTTGTTCAACTTTCTCAGTGCCATCGCTAGAGCACTACTGGAGTGTAAGTCGCGCAGACGATTGAGTTGGGTTAGCTGATCCGTCACGCTGTACAGTTCCTCCGAGAAATGGTCCATGTTTTCTGAAAGCTCCGAGATTTCCTCCAATAGCCTTCCAGAAGCAGCCGATTCACCCGTCTCGGTAGAGTAAGATAAAGAATTGAGTAGCATCTTGCGCTTTCGCACACCCAATTTATAGTTGGTCCTCAGCTCGGAGCTAAGGACCTCCAACCGTTGAATCTCAGCCGGCAGCGATTCATTCAACATCTCCAATGGCAGAAGGCGGATAGAAGAGGCCACTGCTGATTTCTTGATAGCTGTCGAAACGATTGTCTGGAGTTGCTGGGAGGTGAACGTCCACTGAGCAGCCTCCATAGTCAGCCCACGGAACTTGATCGGTGTTGTCTGGAAACGAGGTGACGAAGCTGACAGGCTGACAGAGGGGTATCGTGAGGCAGTAGAGCCTACAACAGTGCTAGCCTGGGAAGAAACAGAACCGTTCCGCGCACGGAGGAAGGGTCCACTGCCGCTATTACTCGGCTTGCGCGGACCTGAGGGCGGTGGGGGGCGTATGCGCTGCAAACGCTTGTTTGGCGTGGACTCCGGAGTGGTGGCGGCAGTAGTACCACCGGGAAAGAAAAGTGATGAAGAGGACTCGGAGGACAGAGAAGGCGCTTGGGAGACGCGTTTGATCGAAACAGTCGGTGGGGGTGTTGCGAGGAAACCTGAACCAGATTGTTCAGGAAGCGCATAGGCTATCGAACCCGGTGAGCTGTTCAGCTCGGAGACAGAGACCGACATGCGTCTCTTGACAGAAGGGGATGGTGGAGTAGATAACGACGACTCGGGAGGAGACAATAACGGAGTCAAGGGCCGTTTCGCTGGTACCAAGCTCGATGGACGATCCGACTGAGAAACCCTCTTCAAGTCTTGAACGTCTGAGTCCGCATGATCGACCTTGATGGATGCGGGTCGTTTTCGTGGAGGCGAGGGGGACGGCTCAGGTGTAGGCACCAACGAAGATGGAATCGTTTGAGGGGTCGACGGCGCGCTCTTCTCCTCAATCGCAGAGAGCAGGGTATTTTTCTGGGTATCGTTCGTTTGTCCCTCGGCGATCGCAACACCAACATGACTCGCATTCTTTGCAAGAACAGTTTGCCGCCCTGACGGCGGCGGGGTCATAGGCATTACTCCCACATTCTGCTTCACATCCAGCGACGGAGTAGTCGTCAAACTAGTGCTCCGCATATGCGCGTCTCTGGTAACCATCCTCGTCCTTGCAGCCAACCCCCGCACTGCGACAGTCCCAGTGCGCGGCAACGCCGGCGGCACATCGCGCATAGTCGGGGGCAACGCCGGCGAGGAAAAGGCAGCTGAAGCAGGCGTAAACGCATACGGCGTTTCCGGAAAAGTCTGGACTCCCGAAGCAGTCGGAGGGGCGTCCGAATCCCCCTGGAGGAGTTCGAAGCCTCCGGAAGAAGCGTTACTATGAGGGGGCACGGATATAGGCGCAGGAGGGCTGCCCACACGTGAGCTTCCTGTGTTCATAACACTTCCGCTGCTGGTGATCGGTATAGATGGCCCGTGGGGCGCAAAAGTGACGTTGTCAAGCAGATCAGGGGAATCCAGGGAGTCACGCGCGGAGGTGGGTATACGAGGGTGCGGGAGCGGTGACAGGTTAGTGAGAGCTGTAGAATACGGCCGAGCTTCATGAGATCCCCGTGAGGACTGTGGAGAGGGTGAATGAGGGACTTGGGCTGAACGTGGACGTTCGCCGATAGGAAGGAGAGTGACAACCGGGCGAGGAGAGCCCGACGTGCTACGTATCTCTGAAACCGAGGGAGCTATGGAATTACGAGATCCTACGCCAAGAGACGACGACGTGCCTGGGGATTTGAAACCCAAGGAGCTAGGCGAAAACGACATATTAGATGTCAGCCCAGCTGAAAAGTTGGTCATGGAGTTGGAAGAGGAAGGGTAGATTGAACCTGAAGAGGAGGAACCAGGGCTGAAGACGTGTTGAGAATGATTGTTGCCTGAACTATGCGAAGAATCAGAATAGATGGACATGGAAATGGACGTGGCCGTTGTGGGCGCGTCTGGCGACGAAAGCTGCGACTTCGGCGGTGGGGAGTGGGATATAATGATTTCCTGTCCATGATCCTGCTCATGGGTATCTGCCACCTCTAACCGAGGTTGAGATTCGCATTCCTCTGCCTCGCCCACTTTCTCTTCCTCCAACGTATCACCGCCACCCACAGCCTTGACACTTCCCCCACCAGCGAAAGGCAACGACACCTGGCTATTGCTCTTCCCCAAAGCGGTGGCGCTCCCGGGACTCCGAGCACTCGCTCCTGCGCTCGCTGATCCACTCGCCTCTGAGATCCGAGAGATCCTTCGCCTCTTGATCTCAGGATCGACTGTCAACCTTCGCCCACTCGCCGTGACATCACCACCACTACTGCTCCTACGACTGCTATGCCTCGACGCATCGCTCACAGCACTGCCTCTTCGACCAGTAAGGCTTTCGAACCCTAATGTGCCTGAGTCCCTTGTAGCTTGTCCAGTAGCAGACCCATGTCTACTCCTAGGTCCCGAGAAAATTGAACCGCCTGTGTTAGACTGCACCAGTGGCGGAGAGAGAGGGAACGCCGGACTAAGTCCTTCTGGCATAGGTGGTACAGGTGGTGCCTCATGGTCTTTCCAGTACGTCTCCCCGCTTCCCCAAGCCGAATTACTATTTTGGCTCCCCCGACTCGACCTGACATTCTTCCCTTGATTAAAGTACGGGTAGTCCCCACGGGGTAGAGTGGCAGAGTCTTGACGGGCGAGATGCCCTTTTGATCGTCGCTGAGAAGTGGAAGGAGAGGTAGATAAGATAAATGATGAGAGAAGCGCTCTGGCTAGTGTCGTCCCGGACACCGCGGATACGCTGTCGTCAAAGTCGAGGTCTGTGTCTGAATAGTGTGAATACATCGATGCGGGTCTTGATTGTGAACGGGAGCGGAAAGATCGTGTGCGGACGCGAGATGGTGCGCGAGATGGAAAGAGCGATGCTGGGTCAGAGTGTTGCCGTCCGGGAAAAGATGAAGGCGGTTTTGACGGAGATATATATTGAGGTGGGATCAATGAAGAGAGTGATGCTGAACGTTGAAGGTGAACCTGTCCACTCGTTCGTCTTGGTATCTTTATAGGTGAAGGGGCCCGACGTCGTGGAGGCTGCCATAGAAAATAATTAGACCTGCACATGATGTAGGCGTATAATAGGGCTCACCGTCTCCCGCGGCTCGGGCTGGGTCTCAGCAACCGGCTCTGTAGCACTATGATTATGGACGAAATCGGATCTCAGAGGTGACATCGCTGGCTACATATCATTGAGACAGCTATTAGCGTAGCATAAAGATCCAAATAAATAAGATACGTACATCCCTGCCCCGTGGTGCTTCGATAACAATAACATCGTCGAAACCACCGCTTCCATAACGATGTCTATCGTCGCGCCTGGTCTCGGCGACTGCGGGTAATTTACTGGTACTTGGGCCAGCAACTCCTGAACCGGTAAGAACGGTTGCTACTGATGCGTTCGTCCCGCTTCGACTTCGACCGAGAGGTGGACTCGAGGCCCCTAGGAGACTGCTAGCACCGAGTGAGACGTTCCTCGTGGGTAGCACCGACTCGGATACTGTGCGCAACATATCCGGCTGCAGCCAATCCGAGAAAGTGCTCTCCTCCAACCCGAATTCCATCTGGATGCGAGGGGAGCTTGCATTGGTGGCCTTCTTGGGTCCTGTGCTCCCACTAGCACTGGCACTCATATTTACGCTCCCGCTGCTCGAGTTGGGGTTGCCATTCGGTTGGCCTTGAAACAGGAAAGGCGCGACGACCGACACTTGTGAGTTATCGTACAACGAGGCGGCATTGAAAGGTTGCTCGTTGATCCCGGGAGAGGCAAAGGACTCCGAGGGGGAAGGAGGCTGCTGTGTACGCGTACCTCGAATGTGCGCAATATCAATGAATCGCTTCTGTATGCCTTTACCGCCTCCACCTCCTCCCCCTTTCCTACGATCCTTATTGCCCTTGAATACCGACGAAAGCATGGACATGTCTCTGTTTCTCCTCGCGTCTTGCAGTAAGTTGGGAACGCCGGGAGGCTGTGAGACCCTAGTTCGGTCAAGGTTGACGCTGATAGATGGACAGATTTAAGTAGAGAAAAATAAAGTAGTTGTCCTCGTCGTTTTCCGTGGAGAATAAGAGAGTGAAGAGAGAGGTGGAAGAACGGCGAGTGATCCCGAGAGGGAGTGTGTCGGCAGATGTCTGAATCCATCATGAGTGTATCTTGAGATGTAGTCCGCGCCTACCAACCATCATACAGAATACAGTAAAACATTCATCGTTTCAGGATCAAACATGTAGATATCCGAACATCCGAAAATTACCATATATGGAAGGCACCAAGTATTGCCTTTCACACAGCTTCACCACAAAAACATTCACTGCTCAGTCACAGCAACATCCGAGGAAAGTTGCGTGTCGAGATCAACACCATGTTTCTGATGTCCTTTTAAACGGACTTTGATGCCGAGGTAAGAATAAATGTGCCTGATCCCACTCTTTCGAAAGCAAGTACACAGATCACTCTCTCAAAATCCAACCATCCGGGTCGGTACCTCGCAGCTTCCGTCTCATCCTCCATCAATTCGGCAAGCCTCCTTACTCTAGTACGGAGATCCTACAACGCAACAAATCAACAATGATGACGCAGTAACGCGCCCAGCACCGCCCGCCGATACGTTCAAGGCTGTGGCTGGAACGCACCACGCTTTGTGCAGCAGGCTAGTAGCCTTGGTTCCGAACCAGGGCTGTACTTAGGAAAACTTCGTAAGCCTCCTTGCTACAGATGCCTTCATTGCAGTCGTCCAACCGTCAGTACCGCAACGGTTCAAACAGTTGAAACCACGTTTTCGCTGCTGCACTCCAGATCCGAGTCGGACTGCCAAAGCCATCAACTGCCGATTCGGTGGAGTCCATTCCACACACCCTCAGACTACATATATACTGCTCTATCTCCTCCGACAGTCCAATTCTCGGGGCTCATCTAGGTCATACTCCCTCCCGCGAATCCCCCAGGCCGTCACTCTATCATTGATAAGTAGTGCTTAGTCAGGAAAATGAAATAGTAACTGCGGCTCGGTTCGCTGGCCACCACCTGTCAAACCGAGCCGGGAACTGAGCTCATACCGCGTCACAACCGCCCGCCGCACCCGTAAATGTGGTGATGAGGTTGAGAGGAGACCATGCGAGGTAGAGTAATTTCAACGTCTTCTTAACATTTACGGTCCCACGCTCTCTGGCCCCATCATGCACAATCTCCCTGATTCATTTGAAAGAGCGTTTAGGTTCAAGTTCGTGTTGATATACGGAGAAACAATCTAGCAAGAGGACCAGGCAAGTGAACGTCTAACAATCGGATCGTTGAGCACTTTTCTAGGGTCACATCCTTCAATGGACGGCAATACTCATCATAGCCGGTACTATTAATCTATCAATTTCCCAACAAAAATCACATCGCGAACATGCTTTCTCAATCTCCACCGAACGTTTTGGGTATCGTGGATCCCACTTGCAAGTCACCCGCGGAATTTTCTCGGCGACCGAAGGACAGACCATCTAGAGTAAGGTTCCTGAGGCGTTGGCCTTCCCGGGAAGGAATAAGAAGGTAGAGCCAATAACTGATATGTGGCGCCCAAAGCTGGATTCTTGGGCATCGCTGCGAGGCCCGACAGTTAAGCACAGTTGCAACCAAACGGTCTGTGTCTTCGAGGTCAACTGTTAGTAGGCACACTGATTTCATTGTATTCCGACTTGCTTCGGACTAAAGAAGCATCTGCAATGGCCCCGAGCGCCCCCGCTTTTCACAGGCGCGCATGGAGTAAACTCACTTCAATTCGTGGACTATGCACCGTTGGAGTCTGAAACCTGCAATCACGGTGGCCGGATGCGTGCGCTCGTCCTCTACAATACCTGGTTTATGAAGACGCTGCTATTTGCTGGTAGCATGCCCGGTCATTTTGCTGCGAGAGACGCTCCAGAGGGAAGGTAAAAAGCTCTTGCTATTCTTGCTCTACAGTCCTGCATCATCCTACAACGCTATCTCCTCATTGCACCATGTTCTCCGCCAATTCCAAGCTCGCTCTTGTTGTAACCGCCATGTTACTTGGTATTGCTCAGCCTACACAGGCTGTCTGTTCTTCAGGTCAGATGGGTAAGCATAAGTTTTGCATAACATACTTCTCTCACTCATTCATCTTCTGAATTACTCTTAGCTGTGGGCACGGTATTCGTGAGTCACCTTCAGTCCAAATTCATTATTTATCTTGTGCTCATTATTTGGAATGTCTTGTGTACTGACAGGATGTTGAGGTACGACCTCTCTGAAACTCTACTATGTCTCATGCTGTCACTGATCTATGTCGTACTGGTATACAATCCCCGCCGGAGCCTTCAATATCTACGGTGGCTTCCTCATGACCAACGGGTGTAGTTTAATCTCTGAGAGCGTACAGACTCAAGATTCCAACCAGCTGTGCAAAAGCGGCTACGGTGGTGGAGCCTCTGTCACTTGCGACGGCAACCACCTGTTCGCACACCACATATTCTCATGACCGATACTGCTCATGAACCTTTTCAATCGTCTCTGATAGGCCGATAGCTGCCGTGGACACGGTTGGCACACATTGGAACTGCTGGCCGACCTCAGATACCAGCTGCAACGTGGAATGCACCGGAGGGGCATACACGGTATTGGCTTGTTGCAATCGTGCTTGAATATGGGCGCCCACTGCTATCACTACGCACTTTTTAGAATAAGTTACGGGGGTAACGTTTTTGAAAAATACATTTTGTTGGGTACGTACTTGCATTTTCGAGTGCCGCCCAATGATGATCCAATGAATTGGACGAAGCAAAGGTATCCCGGGTCCCAGGTGTTCAATAGAGGATTCCCCGCTTTTTGCCTTGGATCTTATTCCCATTCCGACTTACTTCGGACTGAAGAAGCAAAGTAGCCCCCCCCCCCCACGCTGGTGGCCGCACATGGAGTAACTTGTAAGGCGCGCACTGTGACCGGTGGCGAGTCGATCCGTGGATTACACACCAGTGACACCCTTGGAAGCTGACAACTGCGATGACGGCAGCGGCCGGATGTGTGTATTCATCCTTTACAATGACTACTCTATGTCTGCTGATACAATATGCCCCGATAGCTTTCCTCCGGGAAACGCCCCGTCAAACGTATAAAGCTCTTTTTGTTCTTGCACTTAGCATCGCAGGATGTTTTCTACCACTAGCAAGCTCACTTTCATTGCAACCGCCATGTTACTTGGTGTTATTCAGCCTGTGAAGGCTGTTTGCGCTGGAGGTCAAATAGGTAAGTGTAATTTATATATATATATGATGTGCTCTCAGTCCCTTATCTGGAACGCCTTCACAGCTGTGGGCACAATGTTCGTAAGTGGTAAATCCAAGACTGAAAACAAGTACCTCTTTTGCAGTACTTACTATCTCAAATGTGGTGTACAGCTTGCAGAGGTACGATCCCTCTCAAATCCCGCAATTTATCCTAACATCCCTGATTTCTGTCGTACTAGTTTACTGGGCCTAGCGGTTCTTTCAATGTCTACGGCGGCTTTCTCATGGCCAACGCATGTAATATAATATCTGAGAGCGTCGAGACCCAAGATTCCAACCAAATGTGTAAAGACGGCTACGACGACGGGGCTTCTGTCACTTGTGACAGCAATAACCTGTTCGTCCGCTTTCACATTTCTCATGATCGGTACGAATTTTCTGATGCAGCTATATTTCCATAGGCCGGTAGCTGCTGTAGATACGGTTGGCCAACATTGGACCTGCTCTCCGACGTCTGATGATAGCTGCGATGTAGGAGGCTCTGGAGGAAGATTTACGGTGTTGGCTTGTTGCGATCGTTCTTAATACTCGTACTACTGCGCCTAGCGATGCTGTTGCTACCCACTTTGTAGAATAAATTGTGTAACAACTCCATAAGTAGCGGCGTCACACCGTACGACAATTATCTGATTTTGATACGTAGCGGGACTTAGGAGTATGCCTCTAACTCCCTTCCAATGATGATCGAATAAGTCGGACGAAGAAGGGTATCCCGGGTCCTAGGTGTTCAATAGGATCTTTAGAAAGTACCCTTAACTCATAGTTACGTATCAAAATTATACCCCTCGAATTGAATGCTACCATTACACTATTTTACGAAGTGCATAGTAATAGCACCCATATGTGTGGTATTCAAGAACGATTGCAACAAGCCAACACCGTAAATCGTCCTCCAGAGCCTCCCACATCACAGCTATCATCTGAAGTCGCTGAGCAGGTCCAATGTTGCCCAGTCGTATCCACAGCGGCAATCGGTCTATTGAAAGATGGTTACGTCAGAAGGCCATACCGATTAGAAGAAAAGGTGAGAGTGGACGGACTGATTACTGCTGTTACAAGTAACAGAGGCCCCACCGCCGTAGCCCCCTTTACACATTTGATTGGAATCTTGGGTCTCGACACTCTCAGAGATCAAACTACATCCGTTGGTCATGAGGAACCCGCCGTAGATATTGAAGGTCTGGCTGGGCCCCGTAAACTAATAGTACGATGTAGATCAGTAATTGAATGAGACATGAGTTCGAGAGGGTCCATACCTCTTCGTCCTGCATAACGCGTTTCAAATGGTAAGTCTTGAAGAAACACTACTTTCACACTGAAATTTACTTACAAACATTGTGCCCACAGCTAAGACAATTCCGCAGATGAGTAACCGAAAAACCGTGTTATATCCAAGACTTGTGCTTACCAATTTGACCTGACGAACAGACGGCCTGCGCAGGCTGAGCGACACCAAGTAAAATGGCAGCTACAAAAACAGCGAGTTTGGTGGTAGTAGAAAACATGTTGTGATGCTAGGTGCAGAACCATAAAGCAAGAACAACTCGAACTTTATACGTGTTTGTAGCCTTCTCGGAGGAAGACTACCGAGCACATCGTAGAAACGAACAGCAGCGTCCCGATGAACCAGGCATTTTAGAAGATGAAATCACCCTGTCCGGCCGCCGATGATGCATAGTTAGTAGTAGAAGTTTGGCAGCCGCCGCCAGCGGTTGGCAGTAAGGGCCCCGGTGCCAAATCTCGCGGATGTGCGCAAACCGGGTTGATACAAGCATCATGGTTTCATGTATTAGAAGATTATCAAGCTTTAGAGGTAGTACATAGGATGATCCGTGCCCCTTTGAATCCGCCAGTCTGTTGCGAAGAGGAGGAGGGGGTCGAAGGTAGTTTTGCTTACAAATGATTTATATTCCTTAGCTAAGTAGTTGTCAACCGAAATTCACGCTTTTTAATTCATCTTCAACTTGAACAAAATCTTTGATCGCCTCCTCCAACAAGTCGGATAACCACTGGATAGTCGTCTTCCTCTCCCTTAGCCGTAGATTCTACGTCGTACTTGTCTTTTGATACGCAGATCAACATAACTAACGGAACCTCATTGCAAAGGCCTTCCGTTAGTTATGTTGATCTGTGTATCTTCTTGTGTCTTGATGACATCCGCCTTGCCTTGCCTGCAGCGGGCTACCGTGACGGATATCCTGGTCCCTTCAAGTCTCACCACGGTTACCCCGCTCGCGGTGAGCGTCAACAAGACGAGTTGATTTCATTCCAAACCATAGCTGCCCATATTGTACGGTGAGGGATTTCTCAATGAAGTTCAGCTTATATCCGTTAAAGTTGTTTAATAACGCGCTCTGTCATACAGAAATCATCACTCCGGCGGTCTTCTGGCATAGTCGAACATCGTTAACAGCTCAATGTGACATCTAGTCCGCCCTCAAGCCTCAGTACCCATGACAGCACGCAAGTTGTCTGGGGTACTTTGCCGAGAGGGCGATAGGACAGATACTTTACAGATGGGGTGAATCTCGTATAAGATTTTAAAATACGATGTATCATATTCAGAGCTCATTTAGGTCTCGCAAACTTTTGGAACAAATATGACAAAATGTGGCAGAACTTTTGATTCTTTGATCGAGTGCATATCCCGCAACCTTGACCCTGAGATGGACGTTAGTACTACGGAGGCACTGGTGAGGCAGCGAGAGATAACTCGAAAGGAAGCGCCTACACGCAAGGGAAAGTACTGCTATCCTGTGAATCGGATCAATGATGGTCGTGAAGTTCGCTGAGACAGTTTTCTCCTCCTCTCCTCCTCCTTATTATTCTGAACCACAGGTGTGACAATCTTACGGTGAGGAATCTTTGTGGGAAGTTCAATTTATGTGAATTTGTTTAATAACGCTTTTTGTCATACAGAAATCGTTACTCAGGCGGTTCTCTGGCGTATCACCATCCTCGTTTGCCATTCGTTCAGCCGATGGCCAACGTAGTACACATCCCAGAGCTCGTCGATCATATCGTTGCAAACTTGGAGAGCTCAAAGCGTAGCCTCTTAGCATGCTCCCTGGTGTCGTCTACATGGTATCTTTGCGTCCGTCCTTATCTCTTCCACACGGTCTGCCTCCAACTTTCCAAGATATCCACATTTCCTACCTTTATCAAGTCCACCAACTCTATTGGGCAATACATCCAAAAGCTATGTTTTCGTAGCCACCGGAACTCGTCCCTTCCATACGTGAATTCCGCGATTCTCGCCCCTCTACTCCCACACCTCCCTTGCCTACACTCCCTACATTTCCTCGGTGTGGGCATTCGAAGTGCGGGGGAAGCTCCAGTTCCTCAACCTGAGCCGCGCCGCAAAATACATTCACTTGAGTTCCATTTCAACTCCAATAGATGGGACAAGTACACATCCCAAGATGTACTGGATATTCTTGGCTTATTCTCCCACGCGGATGAGCTGCGACTCTCTTACGATGATACAGGGTCAGTCTACATCATCCCTAGAGGCAATACTACAGTCCCTGTACCCATTCCTGGACATACCCTCACTATATCCATCTTGGTCTTGAAATCGGCGATTCACGGCTACAGCCCTCTGCTCATCTCCCTCGCAGAGACACGTTCTGTCATAATAGAATGCCTCGACGTCGAAATGTTTTCCAGTGGTATGCATGAGAAGGAGTGGGAGGATTTGGGGACGTTGACACATACCTATAGAGCCACCATTCAGACTTTGATTTTCAAACCTCGGGCTGATTACTGGGTCAGAACTCCGTTGGTTTTGATGCGGAGGATTTTCTTTTATTTGCATTCCAATCTTCCCAACCTTCAATCCCTTCAGTCTTTCACATTATATCTCGAAATTCCTGAGGGAAGCGAGTCCACGTCTCAGAAACGTGAATTGAAAACGTGGACTCTGCTTTCGGGATCCCTGCTTAACCTCCCTACATCTTTGCGCCATATCAAGCTAGTCCTCTTGCCGCAAATGATTTCCCGGACCGATGTTATGCCTCCTCCCCCCATTAGATTATGGTTCAGGGATGAGCTCAGTTGGAAGGTCATTCGCAAGGCGTTACACCGTCTCACCGCACTGGAGACAGCAACATTTGCAAGTGTCGGGAGCATTCTAGCATCACATAATCCCGAAATACATCATGATGAGGTACTAGTCGCCAAGATAAAGGCGAGATTACAGCTAGCGAGGAGCATTGTCATTCGGCACGAGACCGTGGAACGTCGTTCAAGTTAACAGCTCACCAGCAGTGCGCCATTTAGTCCGCCCTTCGTACCATGACAGCACACGAAGCGAAGAGAGGGCATAGGATAGATACTTTATAGACTCGGATGCGATGTATTTATTTTCAATCTATTTATCACTTAATTTCGATATTCACAGGTCATTGAACGAACTATTGGGACAAACCTACCGTGACAGAATGTGCCTCTATCATGTGTGATCCTCTACGACCGCGATATAGTACTCACTCAAACTATAGCATATAGTCACGTATCAGACGGAGAAATATACGGGATATACTTTTCTCGATCATGATAAGGCGATTTTGGGTTGCTAACTGAGGCTGCCCTTTCCGCGATAAACTGATATCAAAGATGCAATAAGGAGGCGGACTCCGTACAATTGGAGCAGACTCGCCAGGAGTGGATATAGTGCGTATAAGTCTAGGAACTTCCGTGGCCCATTATAGACAGCATTTTCACAGCGACATCGAACGTCTGCCCTATCAATCCAATCCTCGCAGCAGTCACAGATCACAGCCATCTGCTGCTGCAAAAGGTACTGGAGGTTCCGCCGATCCACACATTCGAAGGCTGAAGCTATCAGGATGCTTGCGAACTGTCTCACATCTGGCGACCAGAGACTAAGTAGGGTATCCCGGGTCCCAGGCGTTCAAATGAATCTCTGGGATTCATCTACTCCGCATACATAATCTAACAGTCGTGGAATTATACATTAGAGCAAGATGTAGCACAGCAGGATAGCAAATGATCAAAAGCAAGCCGGAAAGTAACAAAGTAGGGTAAACCATTAGTGGCGGATACGTTTCCGTCGAATCTGTATCTCGCTGATATTCGTCTCCTGCGACGCCGATGGTTGAGCCGGCGACGCCGCCTCTTCGCTGTTAGGCAGACCATTAACTGACATAACCTCGTCCTCATCCTCACCCACGTCAGGCGAGCGACCTCGTTTCCTGGATGCCACGGGTGTTGCGTATACTTCTGGTTCCGGAGTCCTGAGAGGCTCGGGGGTCATAGGAGGTTCAGAAAGAGAGGTAGAGCCGCCTAATTCAGGAGATTGGGTACGTGGTGGGGTAGAGGCTTTAGACTGTGTCCCATTAGGTGAGTTGGCTTTATAGGCTGGTCGTGGTCGTGGTCGTGGTCGTGGTCGCTGCTTTGGAGTCACCTGTGCATGGTCCAAGAACGGATTTTCGTCTTCGTCCCGAACATCTGTTTCTCCTTCAGTCCCTGAATCGATGGCTCTAGCACTGCGATGTGCAGCTCTGGGTCTCCGCCTTGGCTTATTTGGGACCCCAGCGTGTTCCCCCATGAGACCTTCAACTTCCTCTGCCTCCGCTTCGTCGTCGGTATTTATCATTTCTGCACTCTTCACGCCTTTCTTTCCTTTCTTGGATGAAACACCTAATAAAATTAGAGGAATAAATTCGGTTTATATCGGATGCATGAATGAAAATGTTTACCTTTCTCCTTGGACGATGTAAGACGTTTCTCGTATGCTCGGTACGAGTCCCATATTCTGGACGTTGGAGGCGCTACGATCTTGGCCTGAGCAATCGCCTGATCAAGGTGACTTTTTCTGCATTGAGAGTCAGCAGGTCGGGCAAAAGTAAGAAAACGCATTACTGACATCGTGAGGGCGTCTCGAGGAGCAATAGAGCTCAACAAAGGGATTAAGAGTTTGAAAAACAGGACGGATTTATTGCGACTTTTCTTATTGCCCGCCGCCTCGTATGTTGCGATTCGTTTGCAGATGAAGCTGATAGCACTTGTGTGCACCTTGACGACATACTGGCTATCAAGACGGCGTACTACAGCAAGTTGAGCGCCGCGTATGATGAAAGTTGACGATAGGAGTTTGCCAAGAGCAATGGAATGATCCTCAGAACGAGAGACGCCATCAAGGAAAAGCATGAACGACTAAAAGCCAACGAATGAGTATACTGTAGCTTCTGGCCATAGATAGTTTCACCTCTCGTAAAGCGTGTAGAATCACTTCAACAACAGCCTCGCCGTTGTCCTTGTACATGCCTTCTTCACGCAAGATATCGACGATTACTTTGGCACAGAGGTCGAAAGACGGACCCAGTCGACCGTAATGGGTAAGGAGCGTAGCAGAGTGTCTGAAATGTATGGCTCCTGCTCTTATTGCGCGAAGGAAAGTGGCCATAACTCCCATGAAGACATATTCTCGCTCTAATCTCGAGCGCGATGTGGTCACTAGGATTCAACGTCATCAATCAGGTTTAACGGCGAAGGAGGTGATTGACTATACCTGGAGATTCGCTACGAACACGCTGCTTGCCTTTGGCCTTTTTACTCTTTTTAGCCTTGGGTTGTGCTTCGTTTTCAGTCTCCTGACCATCGCTGTCGGTTTCATCGCTACCCTCCTCACTAGGAGGTGAAAGCTCATCCAATTCCTCAGCGTAACGCTCAATCTCCGCTTGTACAAAGCCAGCACATCGATATTGGGTTTCGTCCTCCAATGTGAGCGCCAGGAAAGCGGTAGGAAGAGGACTGCCATCAGGTGCGATGGATTGTGCCGGGCAGAACAGGATATGCAAATTCATGAGATTTTGGAAAGCCTGAGAAGAGTAATGAGCTATGCCACGGTCGAATGGTAAGGAATTACTTACAGCACGTCGCACGCCGTCTGAAGTGTTCGACTGAGTGCCAACCGTGAACTCCAGTAGCTTTTCCAGTAACGAATCCCGAGATTCCTTCAACTTCTCCCGGAATTGTAGCTCCTCTGGGGACGGGTCCGGTGCGACTGTCAACCCACGGGCTTTCCAAATGATGTACAATGTCAAGAGATTTAGTGCCTGGTCAATCATCTGGATAGAACAAGTATGTTCAACAGGACAAGTGGCTTCGGTTTGAGAAATATACATACCGCCTCTTCTTCTTTATACCCTAGGCGTCCACGTTCTGCGAGAGCACTGATAATATCCCATGCGCTGCTCTGCTTCCCTCCTTCGTCTTCTTCCATCCAGGACGTCATGTCACGGGTACCCATAAGCGTAGCCAGACGCGCGCATATAGCCGCGAGAGCGAGAATTTCATCCTCGCTGAAAGAAGCCAATTCCAGTTCATCACGCCCTCTGATAGTGTCTCGTAGAGACGTTGAAAGCTCCTCTTCAAGCTCCAGGATCTTCGTGCTGTTAGTGTTAGCTAGACTAGTCGCATCCAGCATAAAGCGGATTGTAGCGACTGCATTAGTGAGAAGTATAGGAGTGGAATGTGACGTAAACTGTTTGATGATGTCGTCCCACAAGGTAGCGTACGCCTATCAGTGAGAACGTTCAGTTTTTGTTGTACAATTAACGGAATATTGTGTCTGCTTACCGAAATCACACGCATCTCCAGATACATATCTAGATTCATTAACTGAGGAAGTTGTAGAACGTCTGACATCCGTCCAGCGTCGGTCTGATATTTGACGAAAAGTCTCGGCAAACCCTTGATGAGAGCTCGAGTGATATCAGAGGATACAACATCCTCCTCCCCCTGGATTCTTTGCGTCAGAAAATAGCTTTAGAAAAAGAGCCGACTCACTCACTTTCTTAGATCCTCCGGCTTCCACTTTCGTCTTCCTTAAAGCTGCAAGTAATACCTCCAGCAGTACACCCTCCTCCACTTCCTCCAGCCTCCAAACCTCCTCTACGCCGGAATCCGCCACCTGCTTCCCCTTCTTCCTACTCCGGTTCTGCGAAGAAGATTCCTCGTCGCCAGCCGAATGATCCAAGAGCAATATATCCAGCAAAGTCTCCCAATCGCCGACAGGCCCTACTTCATCCCATAGAGCTTCCACTGCCAATGCAGTCCTACCCTTCTGATCCAGACCAACTAGCGATGCCACCTCTTTCCCTCGCCCGCGTTTCGACGACCCCTCAGACTGATCACCATCGTCTTCTGCATCTGCCTCATCATCCACGATACCTTTATCGAGAGCACGACCCCACTGGACGAGTAACATCGCAAAAGACTTGACACCGGCTCGCTTCTTCTCCTTTGAATTTGGCTTCCTCCCCACAAGCCGTTCCTCCACACGTTCATCCCATACGCCCTTCACGAATCCGCTCACAGCCTTCCGCATCTTTGCCTCCTCGTCAAACACTAGGAGGCACAGCTTGTCTCTATGCTCGTCCTCGAGTAAGCCATGGGCATCGATGGCTTGAAGCACCTGTACGACTGCCACACGGACGCTGAGCTCAGTGTCTTGCATAGCCATTTCGACGAGACGTGGTTTAAATCGTTCTGTAAAATGTTGTAAAGCCCCGACTCCGATGTATTCGGACTGCTCGTAGGCCAGTGCGAGCGCCTTTACAGCTTCGAGTCGTACATGCGTGTTCGCATCTGAGAGAACCCAGCCAACGTATCGCAGGTATGCTCCCTCAAGGAAATGTGCTGGGTACTTGGCAAACCACTGGCCCATTGCACGTACACACTCTGCGCGAATGTTTGGGTCCAGATCTCGATACCGATGCACAAATACCCTGCCCAAATATCAAACACGGCAGGTCTATTCCGTGAGAAAGTGGACTCACCCATCAACAAATTCCTTGAGAAACTCAGCTAACTTTGTTCGTCGCTCCCGTACTTCTGCTGCCTTCCGTTCGAGCTCTTTCTCTCGCGCAGTGAGCGGCTCTCCCTTACCCTTCTTCCTCTTCCGTTCTCCTTCTCTCTGTCTGCTCACGACCTCCGCCTCCTTGTCAACGTCCGCAGCCACCTCACATAAAGCAGTCTCTACTTCCAACGCTATCACAGTGGCAGTATGCCGGAATGCCCTAAGATGGCTTGAGGACATGGCCACAACCCACGTTTGTAGTGTCGGGAGTAGATCGGACGCGTATAGCTGACCGAGCGGGGCAGCCGACGAGATCAACCGGGAGAGAAACTCGGAGAGGGACCTGCGGAACTTTTTGAATGCAGGCAACTTAGATGTAAGTGGGTATACAGGGGTATCATCCTATATGCGCGCGACCAATTAGCGTTTGGGAATGCGTAGGCCTCATGGTAGCGTACCTGCTTGAGAGCTTCAGTAATATTGTCAAGTGCGTCGACGACCCCATCATAGTCCACAACCTCGTCCGCATCAACAGCATGGTTGCATCCGCATGTGCGTAGAACACAATTGATGAGTTCCGCCTGAGAGGCCCCAGGCGTTTGTGTGAGAGATTCAAGAAAATCCTCTGCGGTGGACTGTAATGCAGCCGCTGGGTTCATGATAGCATCTGGTACACGCATCACGTCAGATGGCATGATAGAACCACGCGGGCCAAAACATACTGAATAACGCGTTATCTCCTGAAATCTTGGTGTCCTTTGAGACCTGCTCTGCATCGAATGTGGCGGCCTCTGCGGTCTTCTTCCCCTTTCTCCCTCCAACAATCTTCTTCGGTTTCGAAGACGTGGCTGCAGGAGCTTTAGGCTTCTTTGCGGGAGGGGGGCCTTTGCGTTTTGGTACAGCTTTAGTTGTCTTTGCCTTCGCTTTCGGAGTGGGCGCGTCGGATTCTGCCTCAACATCGGCGTCCTCAGCGTCAGGCTCAAGGTCCGAGAGTTCAGATAGTTCACTGTCTCCTTCATCTCCGTTCGACGTATCTGACCTCTTCCTTTTATTGCGACGACTGTCCTCTGCCGTAGGGTGAGTGAGCTATGTCGCGTGTTGCAGGGGAAGACGACATACCTGAGACGAAGTGAGCCGCCTTCTTCTTTTCTCTCTGAGAGCGTCGAGGTTCTGCTGTGTCCCCCGCGTCGGACATGTCGAGGTTTTGGATGGATGAGACAAGAGCCCGAAAGTACAAGTCGCGAGGCTGTCGTCACGTTCTGGCGCTCGATACGCGTTCGTCACATACAGTCACATATGTCACGAATAGTGACATGTCCCCGTCACATCCTCCGTGGATAGACGCCCTCCCTCTGCCGTCGACCACCACGAACATCGTGGACACAACGCTTGAGGTTTTCTCCTCAGATTTCAGACATGAAACATGCTTGGCGGTGTACTCGATGATGCTATCATTTCTGAGCTTTTGCTCTCTCCTTGGACTATCGTTCGACGAATCAGCAAGTTCTGCGTACCGCATACTCTACAAAGGGTCTCTCGAGTCAGGTTTTTTTTATCAAAGTCACCGCATAATATGTTGCTCTCACTATCCTTTGCATCATGACCGTCAAGCGGGCTGTTTGCGACTGCTAGTGCAAAGAAGTCGACCCCGCGTCCACTGTTTAAACGGAACTTGACTCGTTTACCTCGGCCCGTCGCTCTCATCGATGCTTTGCCATGTCTCACTTCAATTTTTTCTCGAAAACTGGGCTATCTACTCACAATCTTGGACGCCTCGTGGCTATTTGTGGCTACGCTTTTTGTCGAACGCCATTTGAATTGGAGCAATCTACCGCCAATGACTCGATCACATGTAATCTTGGATCAAGGGTTCGGTGGCCACTCGTCAGTACGTTTTGGAAACATTCAAAAGCACAGGGCCACTTTGATCTCTACTCTAATCCACGAGATATCTCCTGCGGCTTTGCCTCTTATCACCTCTGCCACCCGGCGACATGACTGTATCCGAAAACGAGCCTCCACCTACCTCTCCACAGAGTCTCACACTCAAGAGAACCCTTGATACTTTGCAACCTTGCCAAGAAACGAGTTCCAATAGCAAGGAACCAAGTCCTACCACCCCACGCACTCCCAAAGCATCCCTCTTCTTCCCTGCTAGAAAGCTTGTCCTTTCGAAACCTGACTACCACTCGCTCCGCTCCCCTCTTAGAATCAAGATTCCCCAGCTGTTTCCCGGGACAACCACAATTCATGTGCGTGGAGTGCCCGCAGCGAGTATCGCATCCGGATCGTCATCATCCGAATCTGAATCTGAATCGGAGGGAGATTCTGAGGACTCTTCTGAGGACTCTTCTGAGGAGCCGACCACACCTCGCGCCAGTATCCTCTCCCCACGTACATCCGCTAGCATCGTGACGTTCAGTTCCCCTGTCAGTCCTAACGGCTTCGATGATGTCAGCGACCTTGAACTCGGGTCCCTGTGCATTGCCGAGAGATCATATCCTTCACCTTCTTCAAATCTTCCTTTCTCCAGAAGACCGCCGCTGCGGCCAGCATGCGTTGGTCCATTTCAGTTCTTACGAACTTTGAACAAGGGCAGTTATGGCACGGCATATGCTGCACGCGACGTCTCCACGTCACAGGTGCTGTGCGCCAAGGTCTGTTTGAAGAAACGCGTGCGTGAAGGCAAGGACTTTATACGGGGCATGGTGACGGAGCTGCGAGCGTACAAACGCATCGCAGCGTCGGAAGAGGGTTTGCGAACCTGGTTGATGGAGTTGCACGGCGTCGTGCAAGATCCTGAGCGAGTCATCTTCATGATGGTATTTACTTCCCTCTACCTGGCTGTAAAGAGGGCGAACTGACGATGGATTAGGATCTCATGGAGACTGACTTGTTTGCCGTACTGGCAAATCCCCCGCAGAAAAGGCTAGTCAAGCGCTGGCTTGCCCAAATTGTAGGGCATTGGTTCTCGCCCCTATACGTTTCTTTAACTAATATAATTGTGTGCTGTAGGCTCTGGGTATCGACGCATTGCATTCTATAGGTATCATACATCGTGATATCAAGCCGGAGAACATCTTGCTTTCTGCGGCGTCATCCGACGTACGCATCCGCATAACGGACTTCACCAATTCCTGGATTGCTCCAGGAGACACAGCGGACGAATGGCAACGAGCGTATGACGTCGCGCCTGGTTCTCCGCTCGAGTGGTGGCGCGTCTATTCCAAACGCTACATCGGCACGAAGGAGTATCTGGCCCCTGAGATCAGGAAGAAGCAGTGGTATGGGATCATGGTTGATTGGTGGTCGCTCGGGTGTTTAGCATATGATCTTATCGCCGGAGATGTGAGTCTCTTTTCTTGTATTGTGTGGATGATAGAATGACGCTGATTTATGCGTTAGGCTTTATTCCCGGATGATCGATCGGTAAACTTCTATTACAAGTGGGAAGCAGAGAAAACGACTTCGCCTTATGTCCTGTATCGCGCAGGCTTCCTTGAGGAAGACGAAGCCTCCATGATGTCTGGGGTACGGGCACTTTGGTTCATCAGATATTCCAGCTTTGGCTCACTACGTGTTGGTAGTTGTTAAATCTTGAGCCGCACTCAAGATTCAGGCTTCAACATCTGAAGAAGCATCCGTTCTTCGTAGACCGAAGGTGAGACAGATACCCGTATTCTTGCATGCGTCCCACAGAGCGCCTAATGACAATCGTAGGACTCGCCATAATGTATTTGACGAGCTACGTGGGCCGCCCAGTTCGCCTACTATCCCATGTACGCTTCTGTTTCTCTCGCCACATAGTCCTCATATCCTTATTCATGCTCTCATTCAGCTCTCGGTGGCTCAGATGAACTAGCAGTGCATTATACGCTCGAGGAAGAGCCGATGTGCTACGCAGCGCCGGAGCCATACCGCGAAGACGGCATGCCCGCGTCGAAAGCACAAGTGATGTTCGACCAGTTCGGTTGGATTAATCCCAACGGAATGTGGGCTCATCGATAGCCTGAAGCCCCAGATAGACTTCCTTATGGCTGGATCATGAGGAGGCTGCAACATCATATTTACGATCATACGACAACGTGAATGCCCGCATACCCGTGTTGTATGTAAAACTATAATCTGTGTTGTAATTTATTGTAACTGTAACAGGTCATATTAGTACTGTGTATTTTACTCGTACTATGCTAGACAGCGCATAAGGCTAGTCATGGAATATATTGTTAGTCGCTAGTTTTGGACGAACAGTGGGATGCTCTAACGTTTCCAAACACAAGGCGTCCATCTGCAGAATCAATCCGCGGTCCGAGAGCCTCGGATCGTCCGCTCCTCAATTTCATCCACTACTAACCTTCGGTATACAATCATACAATAAAATGTCGACTTCGACCTGTGATACATGGTCCGCCTCGAGCCAGCTTTATCAGAAGCAGGACAATAATATTTGTGAAGATAGCAATTTACATCAAAGCACTACGAAAGAAGAAAAAAGTCAATGGACGTATATTGACGCTCTCCTCATCCCTCAAGCATCGTGACCTCCTTGCCAATCCTCATCCGGCGGGTTTCTTTGCACCTCCACAGTCCCTCCCGGGTCCATAGTAGCGCCTTCATCACTAGCCTCCACACCAACCGCACGCAGATCCTTGACAAAATAACTGCTAATCCCAAGCGGATCTTTCGGAACCCAAATCCACGGCTGTTCTTCGTATGTCGACGGATGATCGAATCCGTGTACGTCGAAATCCTTGTCCTCGTCCTCTTCGTCCTCTCCATCCGTCTGTCTCTTCGCGGGAGGGTCAAATGTTGGGAACCGCGAACGAGCCTGAGATCGCTCCGAGTGGCCCGAAGAAGACGAAGTGCGGTGAGCCTGGATGGACGACTTGGATCGATGTGAGATCGGACGTTGCTGCTCGTTAACGTCTGCGTTCCTCACAGAATGAGCAGAGGTCGAAGCGCGCGGTCTGTCGACGGACACCTTCACAGGGTCGTCCATGTTTAAATCGATCGTAGTCGGGTTGGGATCAATATTGGCCGTCTTGGCAACGTTCTTCTGTACTTCTCTCACAACCTTCTGCACGGGAGCTGCGATCTTATGGTGTATGACCGATTTAATCCCTAGCACCCACCAGAGAACATGAGACAACGCGACGTGAAGCAGAGAGTGAAGTATGGCTTACGTTCACGGCTAAAGAGATCCAGATCTTCTTCAGGTGCGGCCTGTCCCTCGGAGCTATGGCTTATCTTCTTCGATCGTTCCCAACGGTCTTGAACTTGCTTCTCAGCCAACGACATGGGAAGGTGCCGAGTGATCGCTAATAGATTACGGCAGTTTAGTGACAAACTTCTAAATTACATTGACGAGGAGAGAACTTACGGTCAAAGCTGCGCTGGAGAAGAAGCTGCATCGACAGTGTAAGGCCCATGAGAACAATCATCAACACGCCCTCTGCAATAAACTCAATGCCGTCTGATATCTTGAGGAAGAATAGAACGGCAAGACAGAATTGCTCGATGTACATGCCAACGACTGGAGGACAATGACAGTCAGCGGGCGTGACGAAGCCAGAGAGTAACGGCGACGACGCTTACAGAGGAAGTTGATTGCCAAAGGGAACTAAAGAAGCCAGTCAATCTTGTGATCAGACCGAATATAACATGATAGGCATTTACATATTGTCCACCCGTTTCTGACTCGTCCTTCTGGTCGAAAACCCAAGTCAGCACTATTTTCGAGTTGAGACCATTAGCCTCAGAAACGTAGTGTGCTGTAAACAAAAGCAAAACTCACAGAATTTCCAAGAGAAGAAAAGTAATATGAATGACAACATGGCCAATCCGTTCATGATAGGAGAAAGCACGCTGTACGCCAAGCCGATAGTCGCCAGGAGCGACATCCTTGGGAGGACCAAGCCAAAGTCAGCCTTTCAAAACAAAACAAAACCCACCGGTGAGCAACAGCTAGAGGTGTGGGGGGACAGACTTACACTGGGCATCAGGAACGTGACGGTATACGCTTCCCTAGGCGTTCGTCCCAAAAGCCATTTCTTAGTGAAATGTATGAAAAGATGCCCGATTTGGAGCAAGGCGCTACCTGCCCCGGATAGTCCCTGTGTCACTGTAAACATTATCTATGAGTTAAGAAAAGCAAGTTGGATTATGAGATGAAGACGCACATGTCCAGGTAAGGAAAAAGATAGAGGCATCCGGTAAATGAGACGCAAGGGTCGAAACTGCCTGTGTCGGGTTCTCGACGAGCTTTGTACAATCATATCAATCGTCAGTAAAAAGTAAGCGGTACGCAGATGGAGCATACTTCAGTCGCGGTAGAAGCGAGCCCAGAACTTAAAGTTATAACAAGGAAACCGTGTCTGAGAGAAAGTGACAGCAGTGAGTCGCTCAGGATGTGGATATCAAAGACGATATGATGCACGTACATGACCAAAAACAAGAAATAGCGTTTATATACGCTGATAGATAGTAGAGACCAGCGTGGAATGTTTTCATACCACGCGAGGCCTGAAGAAGAAAAGGCCATCAGTAAACGACGAAAACGAAAACAGTGAAAGCAACACCGAGCAGCAGGGAAAATACCTTTGAGCAGCCAAGGCAGAATAGCGAACAGGATAGCGAGAAACAAGGGCGGTAGGATACCCTGGATAATACCAGGTACGGGCGTAGGCGCATCTCGTATCCAACACAACCACCTAACGTGTGACACACATGAACACCGCAGGACTTGGGAGAAGCGAATAGAGCCAAGAAACGACGATGTACGTACGAAACTTTCTCGCATAGGGTGGTGACGCTACTAAGTGTACCGACGAATGCGACGGGGCCAAACCAGAGGAAGATGAGCACAATGCTCCCCATCCACGAGGTCACGTAGCGGAACCGCGTCTCGTACGCTCCGTCCTATCCCAGATGGTATGTCAGTCAAGCATAGAATCAAGGTGGTACTGAAAGTTTGGCGTACGTCGATATTGTCCCAGATGACGTCCTTGGGGGATACGTCGATCCATTTGTCGGCCATCATCAGCGGCTAAGTCAAAAATTACTTCCGGTGTTACTTTTCCACAACATAGAGGAGGACAATGAGGCATAAAAACGTACCTCGTGGTAGCTCACGCACTGTGCCAAAACGTGTGCGCCCATTTGTAGATTACACTGAATGAATGCGCTGCCCATCGGCTTCGGTTTCTTGTCGCCAAGCGTCAAATCGTCCCTCTTCTCCCGTATACTCTTATTAAGCCTCACGATCTCGTCCTACACAAGTTGAGATAGTCAACGCACAGGCCCATCAAGTCAAATAAAATCAGTAGACAACCCTTGAGACTACAGGCTCATTACGTACCTTACACCAGTCGATCGTGTCCACTTTCTTTCCCCACAAACCAAACGTTCCCAACCGATGACGAGGCCTCTTCTTTATAGGCGCATACAGCTCCATGAACCCCTCCGGACTCATCATGAGTTCTACCTCTTTACCCCCAGCATGTTCCGGACTCCTCTCCTCAGCTGTCGGCGAAAGAGGAGGTTGAAACGAGCTCGAAGGGCTATTGGGAGAGAAGTTCCCAGCTTCGAGCTCGGTCGTCTTGGTCCGTGAATGATACGGTCGAGATGCACTGGTCGTAGGTGAGTGCACGGTCTCTTCGTACGAGATACTTCCTTTCCTCTCTCCATACCCGTCGTCATCCCCAACGACTGTCTCGTCTGTGCTCGGTCTCCCCACCGCATTCCCATTCCCATTCCCTTTCCCGTCCATTCGCACCCTACCCTGCATCTCATACTCCATCCCCCCACCTCCCTCTTCCTTCTTCCCTCCCCTTCTCCTCGCCTTCGCATCTGCATGCTCTTTCTTCAACTTCGCGTGTTCTTCCGCAGAGTCGTGTTTGCGCTTCGCCTTGACGATGTGCCGGATGAGTTTGGACACGGCACCCTCGAGCTTTTCGCATGCTGCGAGCCGCTCTTTGTAGTCTTGATTAAGGGCCTGTGAACCATGACAATCAGTTTAGAACATTCCCCGGAGGGACCATATTCGTGGAGGTAAGATACATTTCCACTCTCACGAGCCATAGATGCGCACGCGCACGCGAACTTAAAAGCAAGCCATGTAATGCTGACTCACCGTAGTGTCCCTATAGATCCACACCTGCTGAACACCTCCAGGCACAAATGCAGCCCACTTTATCAGTTCCTTCTCATCACAGAGTTCTTCCGGCACGCTTGTGATGAGTACGGTCCGAGCCTGGGCGAGCGATGCGTGAGACCGTGAAGTGAGGAACGCCTGGCGAGTAGCGGTGTAGTGTATAAGTTCTTTGCGGATGAGGAACAGGGTCCAGAATGTGGAGACGTAAACGACGGCGATGTGGGCTGCGTAGCGGCCTCTGGCGTTGTCTGGGATGCTGTGTAGTACGGGTGTACATGAGTACTGGTGTGAGAGGCCCGAGGGGGGAGAGTATACGATACGCACTTTCCCCAGCTAAGCCTTGCGAGTCTGTCTGAAAAATTCGCGTCCTTGATTCCTGCGGTGTCGACTGGGAGGAGGACGAGCCATGTGAGTAGAGTTATGGAGGCAAAGAGGATAATGAGCAGTCGGAGGAAGCGAAGGAACATGTATGCGTCCATCCCATTCTTGTGAAGCTATACATACACATAATTTCTTAGCGTGCATATATTATAAAATTCAAGAAATCGAATGGCACGTACGACATCACCTGTAGGGATCGCAATCGTCGCCAGCAGCCATTTCCATGGTCCTGGAGGAAGGTCGATCGCTCGTTTGCTGTGTATTCATCTGAATTATTATTATTGTTAATATGATAATGACAATAGGACACGGACTCTGGAGGGGGAAGGTACGACCTCGGCTCGTATATCCTGCTGAGCCGTTGCTTTAAAACCACAAAGGCGATGACCTCGACGCTAAGCACGGCGATGTTACTGACGAGGGCGGTAATGAACGTCTGAGAGTCGAGGCCTTCCGCCTTTTCGGGCGTGACCTGCGACATGGAGCCCGGAATCGAATTATGGGGTATAAATTATTATGGTGGAGAATATGTTGGTTGCCGATCTGAGGTCGTCGACGTGTCACTTCCGCCAATCAAGTGATATTTGTTGTGAATGATATTGGTATATCCGGGTAAAAACCAGGAGGGTATAAAGATGAAAGTGAGAGACAAGATGAACATCTTTTCCAACATTAATATAGAATAATTGGGAGGGGTACTCCACGTCTCAGCACCCTCGGAAACGTCGCTGCCAAAAGCATCTTGTGACATATTGTAACATTCATTCTGTGACATATCGTGACAATTTGTGACTTACACTCATTCAGGCTTGCCTTCGACATTCATCTCAAATTATCGAATGGTATGTCAGCTCGGTTCGTTCGTGTACGCGAAGGGCTTACGGGTTAATTTTATAGTGAGAGCACACTCGTCACATACCGAGCCTACCGGGTACTGATATGCTGCTAAACCCGCTGTTGGCGCCATGTTGCAGAGTTCAGTCAACGGAGATGACACAGTGGCTGTGTGTGAGCAGGAGCACATATAACATATAAACGGCTCCACTACCAACGCTCCTGAGGTTTCTCACTACTGCCTACCCTTCCCTCAGATCTCACATTCCTCTCCATGTCAGATGACGCTATGCAATTATAGGCATTGCAGCCTTTGGATTACAACTCGTCCAAAAGGTTGTCGACATTGTCGGAGAGGTCCGAGACGCACCTGCAGATATCCTACGCCTCAAAGACGACGCAGTCGAAATCGGCTATTTGCTCCAGTAGCTTCAGCGGTCGCACGTCCTAGACTCGATGCCTACTATCGGTGTGTCCCATGACAGAAAGGAAGGCTGCAGACATCAGCGGCTCGGTTGAAGCAAGCGCTGAAAGAGATGCGGGCGTTCGTCGACGAGGTGTCGGAGGAGAGGCGAACGCAAAGACAGTCGCCTGTGAATATCTAAATTGTGATACATAGATTGAAAACCTTATGCGAAACACCCATCATGGCACGAAGGGCGGACTAGATGTCACACTGACGTTCGACGGTCTCGTACCGAATTACAACGCTACTCCGAGCTAACTGGGGTAATTCCGCCTTTATCTTCTCTAGTGCCCCATCGCGTTGTATTCCAGGGTTCGGTATTGGTAGAAACTTGCCGTGAGTTATGAACGTTGCTGTTTCCAGCGCGGTGAGACGATCAAACGCCATGCGAATGATCTCCCAACTGAGCCCATCCCTGGACCACAATTTGATGGGGGCAAGCATAACCTCGCGCAGTGGATCCATTCGCGGCAGCAGGACTAGCTTGATATGGCGCAAAGATATGGGGAGGTCAAGCAGGGCTTCCGAAAGTAGGGTCCAAGTTTGCGGAAAATGAAGCTCGCTTTGGGCGAGAATTTCGTGATGTAATGTGAAAGACTGAAGGGACTGGAGGTTTGGAAAATTGGCATGCATATAAAGGAAAGGCCTCCGCAGAAAAACCAAAGCAGGTTCGACCCAAGGAGTCCGAGGTTTGAAGATCAAGTTCTGGATGGTGGCCCTATTATTATGTGTCAACCTCCCCAAATCCTCCCAGTCCAGATCATTCTTGACCAAAATTCCGACATCGAGGTATTCTATTAGGACAGAGCGTGTCTCTGCGAGGCGGACGAGCAGAGAACTGTAGACGTGGATCCCTGGATTTAAGACAAATCTTGATATAGTGAGGGGCTGTCCAGGAACGTACACACTGGTAGCAGGGTTGCCTTCCATCAGCAAAAAAAACATTTCTTTATATATCCTTATAAGAATATGTAAAACTCATTTTCAATATAAGAGTGTAACTATGAGGCGAAGCCTTATGAGATAAGATATCGAGCATGTGAGCTATAAAATGCAAATGGTAATCATGAGACTCATAAGCCGCGGAATTCTGTTCAGTATTGTAGTATCTCATAAAAGCCACGGTATAGCATAAGTTGGACAAGAATCACAGGTGATATTTTATCTCATAATGCTCACCTCATGAGATATCGAGCATGTAGCGTTTGTATACATGGCAAGATTCCCGTTTGATACAAGTCGGCATCACACAGGTCAGACAATATAATCATAACAGTAGACATTGTATTTGATACACGGAATAATAATATAATACATGCAATGGCTTTCGTCCAAGTAAGAAACCGAGGCAAAC
>MLYV02001137.1:0-18212 GCA_001913855.2 Hermanssonia centrifuga
ATTCATCTAGCGATCGTCGTCGTCATCCGGGTCTGTACCCCCAAATCTTGCTCAAACAAACAAACAAGCCACGCTCACCGCTCCCTTATAGCCTCAGCGAACGGTCACAAATCCCTTGTACAACTTGAAATTCCTTCACCTTCCTTGGTTTCCTTTCTGCCCTCCTCATCCTTATCCTCTTCATCTGCAGGTGCATTTAGTCATGGTATGTCCAAGCCCTCTGATATGTCTATTGCTTACCCCGCTCATTCGGAAGGTAGACTGCCTCAGTTTGAGAACAACGTCAATAGTAGTGAGCATTTCTCATGAAAGCGGCACTCTCAATACTGACTAGTGCAGCTTTCGTTGTTTGCATATTGTGTTCAGCGGCGCTCACACTGTGACTCGGAGCTCAAGTCTGCAATTTTCTGCCCATAGTAAGCCAGATGCATTTGTATGGTTTAGTTCTACACTGAGTACGATTCTTATAGGTTATCTCTAGTCACGTTGCGAACTTAAGACTCAGATGCCAACATGTGACTCGGATGGGTTCGAACTTCGGGACGGGCACAAGTAGTTAGGCACAAATTTGGACCCGGTACAATATTTGCTCTGTTATGTTCTCATCTAATATTGCTGTACATTAATATTTGAATAAATATATATGTTTATTGTCCTCGTTTTAATTTCCGTAGCAAGTTTATTGTGACAAGGGGACAGTGTGACTACTGAAAAGAGGCTTGTGAGATGCACCCGCAGGCGATGATGACCTGTAATACCTGTGGGTGCATCCAACACCTGACAGGCAAGTATCACCATGCCAGGTGGGTATTGCAAGGTCAAATAGGTTGGCTGCCTCCGGCCGACCTGATACCTTACCTGGCAGGCAGTCCAGGCGGCTCAGGTAGATCATACCTGTACATACCGTGAAACCGCGCTTTTGCTGATGTGGGTAGCGCATGGTATCGCTACAGAAGATCAGCTCCGTAGATCTGATTTCCTGATCATTGTATTCGATGGGGCGTAATGGTTATGCTAGAGTAAGAACGGCCAAATTGAATGTGGTAGTCCATTTGGTAAAATTTTCCTTTCTTTTCTAAAACGTCAGACTCGGTTCATACTTAAATTACGCACTGCAGGATTATTAAACCGTCATAATCTCGTATGCCCCAATTATTGTTATTCTTCTCATCTAACCTCCATAGAAGAAATTCAGAGACGGCCTATAATCAATACGATTTACTTGGACGAGGAGTACATCAAAAATATGCCTGGCTTAATAGTGACCTTAGTTATGCAAAGATTAACTCGTCGATTCTTTGCATTTCCACAACCCCGAAAACAGCATTTCATACAATATTTGAGGTATCGTTCCACGGTTAGTTTCGGAGTTAGAATGCTGATGAGGGTATATGGCAGAACTCTAGGTTATCTATGCCTATCCCGGAAACATTCACTGCAATGAAGCGTTGGCCTTTATCATTTTACCAATATCGGAAAATCGATCCGAGACATCCTCTATATATGGGTGCTCTGCGTTTCTCTAGCGTTTGAGTCCCTTCACACGCCGTTCGACCTCGAGTCACTCCCGCTCAAATAAACCGATCGCTTTACACGGTGGAGTACCTTGCACAGGCTAGATATCGACCAGGACCTTATCGATGGATAGATCTGACCTTGTGCTCGGAATGGCGGGGAGCTGTCCAATATGATCTCCTCCGATGAGTTGACTCCGAGTCCGTTGCACGGAGTTCACACAAGAATTGAACAATGTCCTTCCTAAACTTCTTCGCTGTCGAAGGTTCATAGCCTCTGACTGCATATGAAATATTTGGACCCGATTCTATTACGTCTACAGGAAATACTCTCATACACTTTCGAATTGGGTCACTCGGAGGTCTCAAAAGCGCTGGGGCCGATAAACTTGTGCGTGTTGGCCAAAGATCGACATACCTCTCTGATCAATCAGCAGCGGTGGTAGCGAAGATGATTCATTTGGTATGCCTGCTAGTTCCGTTCTCATACTCCATATGGAAACGAGTGCACTGACAGCCCTCCTGGCAGATATTCTATCTACTGTATATGCTCATTTACAGCCAATGAGTGCCAAGCGTAGCTGGCTCCTCGCTGGCATGTAGCGGTGTATAGGCTCCCGGAACCACGGACGGAGAGGCAGTGCGTGATTACTGGGGCGTCTGAATATCATGAGAATCAAATTATGGTTCAGCATTAGCCACAGAGGTATGCCAACGTTCTGGCTTCTTCAAAAATATCTGTGTTCCTGATATGAATTACAGCTTCTTCTGTCGGAGTACACAGCACGACACTACCAGTGGTACAGCAAGTTCTTCTCATTGTGTGCACTTCTCGCGCCACAATATTACATATCGGGATACATGCCTTTATGCCCTAGTAGCGTCGCAAGTATCCCAGGCATGAGCATGCTTACTTCATGCAAGTCCTGTGCTGTACTCTTCCTAGAGTATTTCTCCATGTCCTATAAATGCGACCTGTCGGCCTCCGTTTTAACCGGCGCCCCCATCCTTCAGCAGGAATCACCACAGTTATCATCTCCTGCCTCTATCTCATTCAACCCACAATGGCTTCTACCAATGATGTCAATGCTACCAACGACAACGTCACTCTTAATACCGAGACCATTGCTCCAGACACCCAGAGCCCTGGCTCCAGTAGGGACAACAGTCCGGAGTTTGACACTCTGTTTGTTCCTCCCAAAGACTTTGTCTTCAAGACTCCTGAAATGGTAAGAATGTCAGAAAAAGATCAAGAACGAGCTAACGCTGCTTACTTGTGCAGCCCCATCGCGAATTAGAAGCCCCTGGTGCTCCGAAGAAGGAGGGCTTCTGGGGCGGGGACCTTTAGGATGATCGACTTTCTACAGATATCGTCTGCACTATACAAGACGGTACGACGACCTTTCATTTTAGCATCTGACTTTACTCATCTTATGACGGATGCATCAGGCTCCCCTCGTATCATCACGCTTTCATCGCCAACGGCTCCTTACTCCCCTAACTGTATCGTTAGCGTCGATTTCTTCCCGTTTCCCGTTCACTCCCGGACTCTATTCTGTTACCATTGATTCCTTGATTCAAACCGGGGGTTTCCTCGCTTTGACCTAACTTCTTTACTACTCATGTCCGCTCTTTGATGCTTGCAATGTAATGCCCCGTTATAAATTCAACAAATTTTCCGTGAAATACGCTGCTTGTGTTAGTTTCGCGACCGTGACCGCTCATATACATACGCTGCCGGGAGACCGTGCCGAGCAGGTGGAAGCGAGCGCTTCATATAACCGCTAATGCGGGTGTTCGTTATTGTTTGATTGGGCGGCTATATAATTCTCACGCCACCCACCCGAGTGGCTCCTGTAGCTCCGACCAACTCCGGAGTGGCTCAGAAACTGAATGGTGTGTTCTGTTTCGAACCCGGGTACTTATAAATCCTCAACCTTTTTAGTGCACATTGACTCACATACAAGTCTATCAGGCTCGAAAAGGTGGTGAGGCAGTACTCATGTGAGCCTGGCATATTCTGGCACACAAGCTGTGTTCGTGGAGCAATGCTTTTGCGCGACAGGCCCAACATGGTACGTACCTTACAGACTTGGAGCTTTTAATCCCGGATCACTTATCATTTAAGCTTTGATATATCAGTTTACGACTTTCAAAGCCATAAATCCTAAGCTGCCGAACCGAACCTGCCGGCACGGTCACTGAATTTAATATCGGGGCGACTGCCTGTACTAGCCTTAGCAGCGCATACTGACCGCAGCTCGTACCTGCTGTACTGCACGCTCACCGACTTCATATGCTTTACGCATACTGGCAATAACAGGGTGTTTACTCTCAAGGTCTTCTAAACGTCCAACTCGTAGTATGAGCCCGTTATCGTCGCAATCAGCCATGGCACTAGCAATAAGTCCACTGAATCTGGCTTTTTCCGAATCGGACTGTCCGTCGGCTCGCGAATATTACATGAGCCCGGTATGTTCCCGATTCTGGATGTCGATGATCTAAAATTATGGTTCAGCTAAGTCGTATACCCAGATACCCAGATATCGAGCGTTCTGGAATACCTGCTCTTCTGGATAGGAATCAGGTCATAGATGCCTTCTCCGACGAGTGGCTGAGGGAGCTGCTCCTGCTATGCACAGCAATGCGATCTCTCGGGACTCGTGGTATCTGGGAGCTAATGCATTTCTTATCGCCAAGCCTGTGCTACAATGCTACCATACAAGGTAATGACGATAGTTATAAAAGGTGCTCCCTCCATCTCTTTTACACTTCGCCCCTTCCATTCTGAAACTTTTTATCCTTCTTGCGCAATAGTGCTGTCCCTGTTACCAGTTTTCAATTCACCGGCACAACTCGCCAACAACTCCACTCTCTAGCAAACGTCGTTACTTCACGACTACAATACACAACTCGGCAGCAACTCCACTCTCTAGTAGCTCCCGTAGTCCAATGACTCTTAACAATAACAATATCTCTTCGGAGAAGAACTTGGTAAAGTGACTGCCCCATAGGTTTGGATCTGAGCTGACACTACTATATCCTATTAGGCCCCTCGACAGCCCGGAGACGACCGTGGATCCACTTCTCTTGGTTCTTCGCGCCCTCGGACAGGCAAAGAGAACTTTCGCTCCAGAATACCCGTCAGGATCTTGGTAAGTCGCCCGACGCATAATTACAACTGGGACTTGACGTTGCTGTATTCTCATAGCCGACCGGCAAAGGCAAGGCCAAAGCTGATCCGAAGGGTCCCGCTCCTCCCAACGTCAAGCCTCAGCCCATTGTGTCTCTTGACTCTTATCCTGAGAGTCCCGAGTTGCTCGAAAAAGATGTAAGTTAATCGTACCATATATTCAACTGGTTAACTGACGTTACCATGTTCTTGTAGCGGTGGTTCATTCTAGATTGTCGACTTCTCCCTCCTCCCCCTGTTCCTCCGACCATCGAGCAGAACAGGCGCCTGGTAAGCCAACCGTCCCTTATTCTTGATGAGAGCTAACATTGCGCTGTCTCCGTAGGATTGGGCCCCCAAACGTTTCCGGACGGGCTATCCATCAAAGTTTCTTGGTACTCCGTGCCCTGAGCAGCGCGCCGGGGGCGGGACTGTGGTGAGCTATTCGACCGATATAGTCTCAACTGCCAGGAGCTGACATTGCCGTATCCTCAAGAATCCCATTCCTGCCGACGACTCGGACGAAGAAAATTTCTTTTGCGAGAAATATAGAGTCTCCGCATATTCTGATAGTCCGGAGCCCGACATATCGGATGCGAACCTGGTAAGTCTAACTAACCCAAGATTCTGACTAGAAGCTGGCTGACTGGGTCGTGTTCTTTGGCACCAAGCGTTTACCTACTCCTCCTCCTGGCGATGTTAATCCCTTTTCCTTGCCCGGGAGCCATGAAGAGGATGAGCACCCGGTAAACCAATCGACTTATAATCGAGTCAACTAGGAGCTGACACTTCCGCATTCCCGTAGTCTAATCGGGCGTCCCGTGTCACGTCCATGTACCCTCCAATCAATCCTTTGAGAGGGAGGATGTTAGCCCAGGAACTTGAGGACGAGGATGAGGATGGCGATGAGTGGCAGGAAGAGAGCTTTGTCGGGTAGACGCTCCTCCGCTTCCTACCAGGAGAATGTCAGGTACGCCCTTTCTCGTCGTTTCGCGTCCTCTCTTCCTCAACCTTATGCACGGTGATACCAGGTTACCGATTCCATCGTCAATCATCTCGCACCCCGTCCCAACCGCCAACTCTGCGCTTTGTTCACTGCGTACCCTTGGTCTCGATCGACTCTACGCTTGTTCCCTCGTACTATCGATCTCATCATGCCATCGTTCGCCTCAGACTCACTCTGTCTGTCTTGATATCTGTCAACTTTATCAAGACGCGGCGGGAGTCCAGGGCTCATGCCTTTAATGTCTAATGATCCTAACGTCTGTCATGAATTCTTGTATCGCTAAGCATCATCATCCCCCTCCCCTGTATCCTGTGATTTCAAACCGAGGTTTCCCTCGGTTCGAGTTTATTTGTTCTACCCCGTCTTAGCACGCTCTTTTGTGTTTGTGTGTTCCAAAGAATTTGTTGGCTGCCAATCATGTACCTCTCGTTGATAATAAATACATCTTTTTACCCCAGAAAACATCGGTTTCATTTCAGAATCGTCAGGTTGTAGCGAGTGAGAAGGATAGCTCGAGCGTTGCTCCATGATGTGGGTGATATTACGAGCGCTTAAAAGTCCTAATATGGATGTTAGTTTGTTACCACTTATTCTCACGCCACTCATTCGAGTGGCTCTTGAAAAAGGCCGAGTGGCTCCGGTTGACTTCGGAGTGGCTTGATGTGTTCTGTTTCGAACAGTGAGTATCTCAACCTTTTTAGTGCACTTTGACTCACATACCAGGCTCGAAAAGGTGGTGAGGCAGTACACATGTGAACCCCATATTTTAGCACACAAGCACCAGTCATGTGGTCCGCGGAGCAATGCTTTTGTATGCAATGCTTTCGGCGTGACAGGCCCAGCACGGTACGTATCCTTAGGCTTGCAGCACTAAATATCGGATCACTTATCATTTTAGCTTTGATTCTAGTTCATGACACAGTTCCTTGAATCCGGGCCCCTTGTAATCAACACAAGGCCGATTTAAAGAACCATAAATTCTTTGAAGCTGGAGCCGAACCGAACCTGCCGGCACGGTCACCGAATCCAATTTCGGGAGGACTGGCCCTTCAGTCGTAGTAGCAGCGCATACTGACCGCAGCTCGCACTCCCAAATTTACACGGTCACCAGCTTCCTATGCTCCATGCTTACTGGCAACGGCGAGCTTACTCTAAGGGTCTTTTCAACGTCCAAGTCGTATGAAGCCCGCTATAGATACAGACCCATATCATCACGAGTCTAGTGAACCCGGCGGGGGGGTTCCGAGTCGGAGTGTTCTCCGGCTCACGAATATTACATGGACCGGTACGTTCCTGATTCTGGACGTCGATGACCTAAAATTATGGTTCAGCTAATTCGTATACCCAGATACCAAGCGTTCTGGAATACCTGCTCTTCTGGATAGGAATCAGGTCATAGATGTCTTCTCCGACGAGTGGCTGAGGAATCTGCTCCGCTATGTGGACTTCGAACTTCTCGCCTAACAGACACAGCAATGCGATCTCTCGGGACTCGTGGTATCTGGAAGTTACAGCATTCCTTATCGCCAAGCCTGTGCTACAATGCTACCATACACGGTAATGATGATAGTTATAAAAGGTGCTCCCTCCGTATCCTTTACACTTCGCCCTCCCATTCTAAAGCTTTTTAACCTTCTTGCAACTCTGCGCTGTTCCTCTTATCAGTTCTCAATTCGCTAACTCAATTCGCCAACAAGTCCACTCTCTAGCAAACGTCGTTACTTCACGACTACAACAAGATCTACTCAACTGATAATCGGGATATCCAATGGCGACTACACCCGCAACCCCTGACAATGTTGACAACGTCGATAAGAAGGAATTGGTAAGCCAATTGCCCCATATTCTCAACTAGGAGTTGACACCGCTGTGTTCCCATAGGTTGGTGCCCCCCGAAAGCCCAGAGGCGGTCATGTTTCCACTTCCGCTGTTACTTCGAGCCCCATCTTAGAATCGGTAAGCTAACCCACCCATAATCTTGACCGAGAGCTAACATCACTGTGTTCCCATAGCTGATTCGGAAGGGTCTTGCTCGTCCTCGTCGTGTTCCCCCATCGTCCCCGAATGTACTAACAGTAAGTTAACCTCCCCATAACTCAAGCAGGAGCTAACATTGCAGTGTCCTTGTAGGCGTTGGTCGCACAGCGGAAGCGCAGTTCCAGCGTTCCTCCTGTCACTCCGAAACCCAAGAGAGCAATACCGGGAGATCAGAGTGTGGTAAGCTAATTGTTCTACATTCTCAATCGTGTACTTATGTCACCGTGTACCCGTAGCCTGAAGTCGCTGAAGAGGCCGGGGCTGACCTGAAGGGTTGTGCTCCCCTCGACGTCAAGCCTGAGCCCTCTGTCATCGTAAGCTTGCCGCTCCATAATTTCAATCGGGAGCTGAAATTGGTAACCGCAGAGTACCATAAAGTACGGAGCTGTTCTGAAGGGTCGTGCTCCTCCCGGCGTCAAGCCTTGCATGTTGCCCACTGACGTCGTAAGCCTACCGCTCCCTCATTTTGACTGGAAACTGACTTTCCCCCCGTAATTTCAGGTCACTGGAAAGGCCGGGGATGATCAGAAGGATAGTGCTCCTTCCAAAGTCAAGCCTTGCGTCTTACCCTCTGACGTCGTAAGCTTACCGCTCCAACATTTCAACTGGAAATTGACATTCTCCCCGTAATTTCAGATCACTGGAAAGGCCGGGGATGACCAGAAGGATCGTGCTCCTCCCCAAGTCAAGCCTTACGTTTTGCCCTCTCTCGTTCAGATTCCCCCTCGCCCTTCTGCGCCTCCGAGACCCGGGGCAGGATTGAAAACGGTACGTTTATCGCTCCGTAATCCCAACTAGGAACTGACATCGTCGTGTCACTGCAGTTGTCTCAAGCTCAAATGGAACGGATTTCCGCTAACGGTGCTCTCTACACCCCGAAGCCCAGAGTACCGGCAAGCTAACTTCCACCTATCCACAACTTCGATTGGAAGCTGACATTGACATGTCCCCGTAGTTGCACACCATTGAAAGGTCCCGAACTGGCCTGAGTGCTCGTGCTCCTCAAATTGACTCGGAAGTGGTAAGCTCATTGCCCCATAATCTTAATTAGGAGCTGACATTACCGTGCCCCGTAGCCCAATGCCCCCCGAAAGCCCCGAGTCAACCACATTCCCGATTCCCCTGCTACTCCGGACCCCCGGGCACGCATTGAGGACCTGGTAAGCTAACCGACTCGTAATCCCAACTGGGAGCTGACGTTGTCATAGGAGAAGTTCCAACTCTGCTTGTCCGATGCGGAAGAAGAGTTAGAGGACTCTGACTCGGAAGTGGTAAGATCACTGCCCCATAATCTTAACTAGTAGCTGACATTACCGTGCCCCGTAGCCCAATGCCACCCGAAAGCCCCGAGTCAACCGTGTTCCCGATTCCCCTGCTACTCCGGGGCCCCGGGCACGCATCGAGGACCCGGTAAGCTAACAGACTTATAATCCCAACTGGGAGCTGACGTTGTCATAGGAAAAGTTCCAACTCTACACGTCCGATGCGGAAGAAGAGTTCGAGGTAGCGGGCATTTTGATGGAGGAAACTGAGGACGAGGACGGTCAGCAGGAAGAGAACCCTGATGCTAAACCCTAAGGATACATACTCCTCCCCTTCCCTATGGTAGGAGAATGCCAGGTACGCCTGTTCTCGTCGTTTGGCGTCCTCTCTTCCTCAACCTCATGTACGGTCATAGCAGCTTTCCGGTTCCATCGTCATCATCAATCATCTCGCACCGCGCACCACGCACCCCGTCCCAACCGCCAACTCTGCGCTTTGTTCACTGCGTACTCTTGGCCCCGATCGACTCTACGTTTGTTCCCTCGTACTCTCGATCTAATCACGTCATCATTCGCCTCCGACCCACCCCGCCTGTCCTGATACCTGTCAACTCTATCATGACGAGGCGGGAGTCCAGCAGGCTCACGTCCTTAACTTCTGATGATCCTAACGTCCCTCACGAACTGTTTGTATCGCTAGTTATTTGTCTCCTCCCCTTTCCTGTATCATTGCCCACCCCATCCCTGTATCATCTCTCCCCCACCCCCCACCTATCCCCTCCTATCCGCTTTGCGTGTCCTGTGATTTCAAACTGAGGTTTTCCTCGTCGTACGAGCTTTTTTTGTTCTACTTCGTCTTGTACGTTCTTTTGTGTTTGCGTGTCCCAAAGAATTTGTTGGCTGCCAATCATGTACTCGTTGATAATAAATACACCTTTTACCCCAGAAAATGTCGGCTTCATCACAGAACGCAACTGCTAGCGAATCAAAAGAGTAAATCGCAGCGAGGTCTTGTCCCCCTGCAGCCTCATATAGAGCCCCGATCCATGTGGAAATTGCGGATTATGTACACTATCGTGTACAAGATGTACAAAGGTTTTTCTGCTTGGTGAAATGCACCGCCACCTGAGGTACAACTAGCATACAAAGTCTGTAATGTACAACGATTTCCGTTTGTGACGACGCATGATATTGGTATGTCGTCCACCGTCGTCTTCAGCCGAAGTCCATAACATCCAAACACTGTTTTTACTACACAGTCTTACCAAGAGAATATCCAACCTTCATCAACGTCTCGATAGGCTTTTGAGAATTCTTCACCAGATCTTCATCAAATCTACAACCTAGTTAGCATATACTCTACATTAAGTAAGTTGTATACGGGTAAACGTACTCCATAAGGCCTTTGGGGAAGAGTGCAACGATGGTGCTTCCGCCATACGCAAAATACCCCAGCTCGTCGCCGCGCTTCACGGTAGACCCCTTGTTGGCTCCGTTCGTCCATATGATACTTCCAACCTACGAGACCAGCAGCTTATTAGCCACGTTTCAAGATGGCAAACGATGGAATAGGCGTACGAGCATGGCACCGATGGCAACGTATGCGACAGGCTTACCCGTACCAGCGTGAGTCATATAGAGCACGGAACGTTTGTTCGCTGTAAACACGTCAAAGCCGGGCTCGTTCACAGCCTGCGGGTTGACTGCAGTAACAAACGAGACATTCAGAATTCAGGCGAGGTGACTAGGAAGATGAATATAGATTTTACCTGTGTAATATTGTCCGGGAATATCAACGAATTCTCCTACGACCCCATCAATTGGACTGTGGAAACGATGATAATCTGCCGGGGCTAGTCTAAAATATCCCATGGCGTGAGTCGGGAACGAGAGTGAAGTAATAGTACTGTGTACCGGAAGGCCGCGAGACTAGCATCTGCAAAGGTCTGTGCGAGTTCTGAATCTGGACTGACGTTGAGTAGAGATGGAATGCTGAAATTTGCGCCTTTGATCCTAAATTATGCAGCCCACGATCAACGCGATGTCGTACTATGACAGTGATATCGGCAGACGAACCAGATTTCCTTGGCTAGGTCGATTGTTGGGTAGACTGTGAGCCTGCAATCAGCCGCGCTGCAAATATTCTTGGGGTCATCCTCATTCTGCACAGGGCGTGCGTCTGGCTTCAACCTGCGGGAAAAGAATTCGTTGAACGTTCCATATTTGGTGATATCGGGCTCCAGGAGGTCGTCCAATTGAAGATGGTATGTCTCGATGAAGGACGGAATGCTCTTGACCGATTCGGGCGAATCGTAGATTTTCCCTTGCTATCACAACATATAGATGCTTTAGTGTGGATAAAAGGGCTTTGAGTATGAGAACCTACACGGATGGATAAATCTTTCAGGACCGTCTCTACAGTCTGGTTGTGGAGTACTTTAACTTGAGCGCCTCCGTAAAAGAGCAGATGCATGCCAAGTCTACGGCACAGTTAGCCATCTACTACATCGCGCATCATCAACACGGTACCTACCGTGGATAGACGGGCATACTCTCGAAGAACCGTTCTCCAGTGCCCCGCATTTCTACGTAATTTCCAACGTGGTACTCGGCAGCGAGTTGCTCAATACCAGGAACGAGCTTGGACACATAAGGCATCTCCAGCAGACGATGCATGGGTGCATGTATGCTTGCTGCTACATTCTCATGCTTGCCCGAGTGCTCCACGAGAGCGTGGAGGGCCTTGGCTACAACATCTGGATGCCGCGACTCTTCCGGGAGGTTGTCGGGGTGGATGGTCTCGACGGGCTTTTGGGAAACGTGCGAGGGGTCTAAGGAGGACATGGTGGTAGTGTTGAGGAAAAGGTCGTAGGAGGGACCTGCTGCTATATAACCTGACGTTGTTTGGACTGACGACATTTGGAACCCAAAACAATTCAGGGACCGGTGGTATATTTAGGAATCGATCCGAATCAACGCTACCACCACCACACAATGATCTTGACCCCTTCTGGCGAACGGCGGACACAGCCAGCCCCAGACGAGCAACCAAGAATTGTTTGTGAAATTTCATGGCTGTAGTTTAGACAGGCGAGTGGTATTCCAAGCAACGAGGCTCGCCGCCGTTGTGGTGCTCTGTCCGGGAAGACGGTGCCAACGGGCGTCTGGGAATTATGGACCGGAGGCTTAAGTACCACGTGGCTCAGGTGCATACTTGAGCGTCTGTTCACCTTCGTCGAGCAGACCCCCAAACCTGCCCGAACTCGGTGATCAGCTAACTGGAGGCAGTCATATAGACGACAATGCAGCAACTGCAAAGCGTACATTCACGACATCCTAATTGCCGATTTTTGTCGGTGCCGAGTTGCATGTGAACATTCTGGAGGCGCTACACCCGCCGGCGGTGCCAGTGAGTCACTCAGTTCTCTTATAATGCTCATGCTAATCAGCCGCAACATCTGAGCAGGAGGACGGCTCTTTGTACTCAGACCATCATGGCCCAACCGTACTTACACCCTCTTCAAGTCAACCCTCGCACCGGAGAGCCATTTCTTCGTCTGCCAACTCCTTTGGACAACTTCATTATCACGCCCCCTCGTTCAAACGATGCCCCTGCACTCAAGGAGATCTTGAATGACCCAAGAGTATACAAAACTCTCGAATCACCGCCTTTCCCGTACCTCCTCACGCATGCTGAAAGCTATCTGGACATGATCACCAAAGAGTGCGACGCCGCCCTGGAAGAGGCAAAGAAGGCGTACAAGGAGGGTGCGAGCGAGCCATTGGGACACGTAGAAAATTGTCCCGTGAGGTATATTAGAGAGGTCAAGGAAGACGGATCAGAAGTGCTCGTTGGAGATATTGCACTTCATCGATGTCAATATCCGGATGTCAAGGATCAGTCGGAGAGGGAAGAACTTGTACGAACAAACATGAGATATGCTGTGGGAGATCCAGAAATCGCGTGGTGCTTCAGCGGTATGCTTCAGTCTACACGTTCACATTCATTCGTCCCTCTGAACATCCTCATTGTTAGATCTTGTCGCAGGCCCATATCATGGACGTGGCATTATGTCGGGTGCTCTCAAGGCAATCATGGATCAATGGCTGATTCCGCGAATGGGCGCACGGTTTATTCGTGCCGAAGCCTTCATAGGCAACGTAGGCAGCGTGCGGGTCTTTGAGAAGAATGGGTTCGTCATGGAGAAGACGGTGCAGTACGAGATGGTGACAAACTGTGGCGTCACTCGTCTGGGTTTGCATGTTCTTTGTTGGCGGTCAGAACAAAAGCCCTAATAGTTGTATAGCGCTCGTGGTAAACAAGGAATTCGATTGTCAGTTATTGCTCCTGCATTCTCCACCGTTCGCAATCGCTACTACGACGGATATCTCGCCATTGATAAATCGATCAGATCCTGCGTGAGCTTAGCGTTTTAACGGCTGTCAATCATCTGTGTTGTGACTTGTGAGTGGTAAATACGTTCTCTAGTGACTCTTCTTGAAGCCGTTATTATTATAAATGTAAACTTCTCGGAGGTACCTCAGCTGGGGAAGTAGTAACGCCTGGTATCGGGTATCGGGTATCCGGCTTTTGCCGGTGTCTGCACTCTGCGCGCTTCCCCTTACCTTCAAGCTTCAAGTTCGACTCTCATTCAACAGCACTACAGAAGGATCTGTCAGAAGCTCATGTCCGCTGAGATATACATAGGTTTGAACCCTATACAGGCGTTGCGGCGCATCGACCGCTCGTGCGTAACTCCACCAATAGTGAGTGCTCTCAGAACTTTAGAACTAGTACTTACCATTAGCATAGTGACAGATAAGCTGTGTATTTCCTCCAAGGGTACCGCCCAAACAATCCTCGAGGCAAGTTTGTTGCCTTGAGGCTTAAGTATGCCTTAGCTCGGTACCTTCTACAAGTTGATCCGCCGACGGTTGACATTTGATGAATAGTCCGCTCTTCTAGATCATATTGGCAGGTTATCTGCCTGCTCTACGCTCGTCGCCGCAGTAGGCAACGTACATAAATACTTTAGCAAATTCGCTTTTGCAGAGTCATTGCTCCTTCCTACCCCCCGAGGATGTCTCTTATCCAGACCTCCATCTCACAGAATATTCTGCCTGCACATCTCGGTCCTCGACGGTTGCCAATCCATCGTCATTTTGCGCAAGATCTATCGCGTGTTGCTCAGCTCATCATAGGACTCGATTCCGATGTTCTAGGGCTTAGTCTGGAGCTTTCAGACAAGGGCCAGGTGAAAGCCTTGGCCTTTTCCACTACCAAGGAAGCGCACCATATCTCGTTTGATATCTCAGCACGAGGTAAAGGAAAACAGATGAGTAGCGACAACGACCTCTCCGACCTATTGTCTGGTCGTCGCGGCTTACTGGCAGGGTTCTCCATGGCTCGCATTGCCTTGCATATGCATCGCGAACTTGGATACCATGTCAGTGGTGTCGACCTTTCCACTCTTTGCTCACCTTCCACAAGATGCCCATGGTACCCTGCGGAGTATCTGTCTAAAAAGGTGGTTCACGACGTGGACAGATTCAGCGTCAATGGACTATGGCACTCGGATAGAGGGGACCAGGCTGTGGAACGTGTATGTCTTCGCGCTTGGATATCTGCAATGTGAGATTGTTCATCTCCTCGCGTGTGGATTTTACTTAAGACTTCCTTCATGCTCTGAAGATGCGCTGGAGCTTCGAAGGACGTCATACATGATGCTCGGGTGGTAGACACCACAAACATGTCAAAGGCAGTAAGTGCATTGGAATCATGTGAGAGAAGGTGTTCAGGGTTAACGTCAGTTTAGCAATTGACTTGTCTGAACAGCATAGTTCTTACCGTGCACCAGTTGGAGGCTGTGAAGCCCATGAAAACGGAGAACGAATTCCATACAATCGGACAGGACAAGGGTGGGAAGTTAGTTCTTCAGAATTCTAGATTCAAGACTCGCGTGAGGCCGAGTGCACAGGTAGACTCATTCTCACTCATCAAATCGTTGCCTCACGTAGCTCAACCTGATCTTTCCAGACTCAGGTTGTAATGGAAACCTTTCGTGGTCATCGCCTTGTTGGCCAAGCTATCATAGCGGACGGCAAGCAGACGCATATTCAGCTGCTTAAAGGCAAATTTCATGGCAACATCAAACGCATCAGCGTTCTCGGTCGAGAAGAGCTTACGTGCGCAGAAATGGCTAGGGACGAATTCATCCTTCAGCTTCTTCGCAGAGAAATCTCTCTACTTTCTCTACCCATGCATGTAACCAACGTTCCAGGCCAGCAATTCATAGAAATGCTCTGGTTTCCGAGGAAGAAGTCGCCTCAAGGCTCTCGTCTTAGCCACGTGTCGCCGTTGTCCACTGCCTTCATGGATTTGAACGACTCACAACGTCAAGTTGCGGCGGCAATGATCTCTCACACTGAACCCCTGGTGATCGCTCACGGTACGTCAAAAGCGTCAGCCAAGAAATATCATTGACATATCCTCCATCAGGGCCCCCTGGAACAGGGAAGACCACAACCATCGCAGCTGCGGTGGATTATTGGCAGCGCGAATCGCAGCCAGTATGGATTATTGCCCAATCAAACGTCGGTGTAAAGAATATTGCAAGAAGCTTTGCAAAGAAAAAATCCATTGATTTTAAATTGATCGTATCCAAAGAGTTCTACGTCGAATGGTAGGTTGCTCTTCCTTCATAAGTTGCATAACTGAAGAATTCTACAGGCACGAGGATCTCTACGAACAAGTGAAACACAACCTGATTCGATCTGATGATCTGACTCGGATTGGGGATCGAATCGAGACTGAAAGAATGCTTGCAGGATCACAAGTCATCCTGTGCACACTCAGCATGCTTTCGAACCCTGTGCTGGACGGGACGGGAGTCTATGGGCTTGTACCTATGGAAAGGTTGGTCGTCGATGAGGCTTCCCAGATAAGCGTCTCCGAGTATATGGTGAGTGGGATATGCGACTTTCCGTATTCTCTGAGTCTCACCGGAGGTGATGATATAGCATCTATTCCACAAATTCACGAAGCTCGAGAAAATGTGTTTCTTTGGGGATCCAAACCAACGTTAGTGCCCCATTTATTCGAAGAGGAGATAGACGTAATGCTATCTCTCAATTACAGTTCCACCGTATGGCCGAGAGGACGCGCCTGGCATGCAAAGTATATTCGATATCAAGCATCTCAAGTCTGGATCTTATTTCCTCGATACCCAGTGTATGTTGTCCCTCTTTATTGAGGTCGCTGAGCGCGAATCTGATAACTTGAAATAGATCGTATGCCGACACCATTAGGGAACTTCATTTCAGATGAAGTCTACGACAAGCGGCTGAAGTCGGTACACAAGATCCACAAAATCTCCTGTGTCTCTTTCGTCGACGTCGACAAAGGTGCGGAGAAGCGTTGCGGCAAAAGTTGGACGGTATGTAGTACAGCATCTTAGATTTGACTGGATGTTCATCTTGCGCTTAGAATACGGAAGAGGTCCACGTTGTTGTCAACCTCGTGCGGTATTACTACCACAACCAGCCCTTCGTAGTTATCACGCCTTACGACGCCCAGCGAGTAGCCATACAGAATGCTCTGGAGAAGGCGAACCTTCCCAGCAATTGTGTGTACAACGTTGATAGCTTCCAAGGCAAGTTAATCACCTATGTCGTCATGAGCCATGCACAATAACTTGACTCGAATATCTACTCCCAGGTCACGAAAAAGAGTTCGTCATCGTGTCCACCGTCCGTACTTCCAAGCCCGGATTTCTCTCATCCACATCGAGAAACAATGTCATGCTCTCCAGGCCCACAACCGGAATGATTATCGTGACCAATCGGCATTTCCTTGCATCGTCTGGTCGACAGACACTTGTAGGGAAGCTCTGCGAATGGTGGGCACGTCTCGCAGCCGATAAAGACTGCATATGGACCAATTGGCGACAAACCGCCGACCAGACAGCCGATATGCCAGGAGTTTTCGCACCCAAGCAGAAATACGCTACTTCTGTGGTCGTCAAATCAGTGCCTGCTAGCACGTCGGTTGTCAAATCAATTCCCCCATCGCGCGCCGTCGATATGCCTGATCTAATCAAGAGAATACGAAAGCTAGGCATCGTCGAGGTTAAAGGACCTCGCCCACAACAGAAGGCCACATCACGAGGACAGAAAGATAAACCGTTGGCTCTGCAGTGGCATGGTTCGAACGGTGGAGCCAAAATTGCGTCGTAAATGCATCCGGTCCTTCCTGCGAGAGAGAAGAATAGGCGGAGCAGTGGGGAGATACCGCTTATCATATATGCCAAAATATATAGACCAATGTAAGACGATCAGCCCACGCTGTGGACTGGGCGAGTAGGCAATTATTTAGCGTTTCGCTGTAAACTACCTTCATCAGCAAAACATACACTTTTAAAATTCAACTTTGGCGCGTCTTAAGATTAGAATGACCTTTTTCGGACTTACTGGCAACTTTCCGCAACTTTGAATGTAACGGAAACATAAATAGTTTAAAAAGCAAAAAGACGCCCCAAAACAACTTATACGCGGGTCCGCCAAACTTGTGCCTGGGGATTTACGCATTCGATTGTTTGTTCGCTTATGTAATGCGCTCAATTGGGTGAGGCGCGCGTGCTGCCGATCGGCTTCCAACCCCGATCTAGGGTTGGGTTTAACCGTGTGAGATATATACACTTACTAATTCCCTCCGCGGGTTTTTCTTAGAGTTCTCTATGAGTTTCAGCTCTCGTAAACGTGTTTACATCACATAGACGCCACAGCATCAATAAATCGTTTCGTTGAGCGCTAAATGCTGCGTCGACTCTTGACTCGGTACTTTCACCTTACTACTTACTCTTGCACTCATACCAGCTCATACCCTGTCTCCGTTTGTTGGTAAGTCTTTCAAATTATGCTTGTTACTTTTTACTTTCCCCTACTCTTACTTTGTATCATCCAGACTGTATACCGCCTGCTAGTAGTGGCCCTCCGAGTCAATGCCCACCACATTAGTTCTGCCAAGAGCCGGGGCTATCCGGGTACATACTGCTTATGTAAGTTACTCGGTTTATTTATTTTTGTCAAATACTTACATAAGCCGCGCTTTGACCTCACTTCTAGGACTCGGATGAGAATCAAATGTTGTAGTTATTTCCAGTCTAAGTATAGTACTTTGTAGATAGTTGTATTACTCGGATAAGTGTTTGCAAATAAAATAT